>JARQOD010002053.1:0-84737 GCA_033576555.1 Oophaga sylvatica
CGTCATGTGATGCATCGCTTCCAGGATGCAATGCACACATATAGACGCCGTCACCATGACACTCACGGCACCAAAGCCCCGCGCATGCGCACCACTTACTTGCAGGTGAGGTAATGGTAATCCATAATATAACCCACGGATGTTAATAAATATAAACCAAGCAACTATAATACAAAAAATCAATAGTCAATGTACGCCATCATCCTAGCACTAGTGGCATGGAACCACCTCGCAGGCGTACTGCCAAGACGGCCACAAAAAGAGAGATGGGAAAACTTATCAATATCCTAAATATAAATTGCTCTATATGTAAGAACAGCTGTTCTATATACACCTAAGCAAAATTAATGTACAGAGAATTTCAAACAACTATATACACACATGAAATCATCAATACACTGTGACGTACAGATATAAAATATAGTTACTATGTATACATATATAGAACATTCATATGACATTCCCATCTCATAGAAAATAATAAAAAGGACATCCATGTGTTGGTTCTCAAATGGGAACTCCTTCATATACAAATTGCTGGAAAGAAATAAAAAATAAAAAGGTATAAAATTAGTAAAAGCATATACATAAAAAAAGGGGGGATTTATAAAAACGGAACAAAAGAGAGATTTTCATTCAAGCCAAGTGGAGAAACAGTTTGTAACGTCCATATCCACTTCGTTTCCAATTGGGCAAGGCGTTTACTGATATTGCCGCCACGAACACCACTATCCAATACATCAATGCCAAAAATCTTCAACAAAGTAGAGTCGCAGTTGTGATGCAATTTGAAATGCCTGGGCAAAGTTTTCAAGGAAGTGACATCCGTCACATCCTTGGCTGCTTTTATGCCCAAAACATGTTCGCGTACCCTGATCTTAAACTGCCTTGTAGTAAGACCTACATAAATAAGTTGACAAGGGCAAATAGCATAATAAATAACGGCCGATGTTGTACAGGTAATTCGATGTTTAATATCAAAAGACCGAGATTTATCAGAATTAGAAAAACTTTGTGTTTTCATAACATTGGGACATGCTATGCAAGACCCACATGGTCTGCAACCATTTACATGCACAACAGAAGATAAAAAGTTGTTGTGGATATCTAACGCCGGTATACCAACATAAAGACTCTTGACCAGTTGATCACCCAGGTTTCTAGATCTTCTGAACGCCATAGAAGGCCTGTCACCAACATATTTGGAAATAATGGGATCTGATTTTAAAAATAGGCCAATGTTTGGTAAGAAGATTTCTTAACAAATCACTATGGCCATTAAATTGTGTGATAAACCGAATACAGGTGTTATTCTTTAAAGGTTTATCATTATTCCCATATAAGGCATCATGTCTGGTGATATGTCTGGCTCTGTTGTATGCTCGCTTGATAGACCTGCGGCTATAGCCGCGTTCAAGAAATCTGGCACTCATTAACTTGGATTGTTCCTCAAAATTACTCTCAGTGGAGCAAATGCGTCTAAGACGTAAAAACTGCCCAAATGGAATAGAGTTAATGAGTGCCCTGGGATGTGAGGACGTAGCATGAACTAAGGCATTGGCTGCTGTTTGTGGAGCAATCACTGAAAAGAGGTTAGCCGGTCTTTTTAAGGCAGGGCTGCAATGATGTTGAAATGTGTTTTGAGGGATAAAGTTCATTTTCTAGCCAAATATTGACTTTGCAAGTAATTGCTGTTAAGCTGATCACTCTTTATAACATTCTGGAGTATATGCAAATTGCCATTAGAAAAAGTGAAGCAGTAGACTTTGTAAAAATTAATATTTGTGTCATTCTCAAAACTTTTGGCCATGACTGTACATCCAAGGCGATCAGCTGCGCTCCCAGGGGAGCGCAGCTGATCGCCGCCGGGTGTCAGCTGATTATCACAGCTGACACCCGGCACTATGTGCCAGGAGCAGTCACGGACCGCTCCCGGCACATTAATCCCTGGCACACCGCGATCAAACATGATCGCGGTGTACTGGAGGCACAGGGAAGCATCGCGCAGGGGGGGCTCCCTGCTCGCTCCCCTGAGGCCCTCAGAACAGCGCGATGTGATCGCGCTGTTCTAAGGCCTTCCTCCCTGCAAGGACCCTGATCCAAGATTGCCGCGGGGTCCTGCAGGGAAGCCTGCACCATTGCCTGTCACATTGCTGGTGTGACAGAGTGCTGTGCACACTGTCACACCAGCGATCTGAACCCATTCTGTGAAGTTCCACCCTGGGACAAAGTAAAAAAGTTAAAAAAATAAAAATAAAAAGTGTAAAAAAAAAAATCCAAAAAAAAAAAAAAAAATATTCCCCAATAAATTCATTTATTCCTGTAAATAAAAAAAATGAAACAATAAAAGTACACATATTTGGTATTGTTGCGTCCGTAACGACCCGCCCTATAGAACTGTTACACTAGTTAACCACTTTAGTGAACCCCTTAAAATAAAAAAAAACAAAGCAAAAAATCAATGCTTTATGATCATACTGCCGAACAAAAAGTGGAATAACATGTGATCAAAAAGACGGATATAAATAAACATGGTACCTCTGAAAACGTCATCTTGTCCCGCAAAAAAACGAGCTGCCATACAGCATCATCAGCGAAAAAATAAAAAAGTTATAGGTCGCAGAATAAAGCGATGCAAAAATAATTATTTTTTATATAAAATAGTTTTTATTGTATAAAAGCACCAAAACATAAAAAAATGATATAAATGAGGTATCGCCGTAATCGTACTGACCCGAAGAATAAAACTGCTTTATCAATTTTACCACACGCGGAACGGTATAAACGCCCCCCCCAAAGAAATTCATGAATTGCTGATTTTTGTTCATTCTAACCTCCCAAAAATCGAAATAAAAAGCGATCAAAAAATGTCACGTGCTCAAAAATGGTACCAATAAAAACGTCAACTCGTATCGCAAAAAATAAGACCTCACATGACTCTGTGGGCCAAAATATGGAAAAATTATAGCTCTCAAAATGTAGTGATGCAAAAGCTATTTTTTGCAATAAAAAGCGTCTTTTAGCGTGACAGCTGCCAATCATAAAACCCCGCTATAAATAGTAAATCAAACCCCCCTTTATCACCCCCTTAGTTAGGGAAAAATAATAAAATTAAAAAAATGTATTTATTTCCATTTTCCCATTAGTGTTAGGGTTGCGGCTAAAGTTAGGGTTAGAGTTGGGGCTAAAGTTAGGATTAGGGTTAGGGGTGTGTTAGGGTTAGGTTTGTGGTTAGGGTTACGGTTAGGGTTGGGACTAGGGTTAGGGTTGGAGTTACAATTGGGGAGTTTCCGCTGTTTAGGCACATCAGGGGCTCTCCAAACGCGACATGGCATCTGATCTCAATTCCAGCCAATTCTGCGTTGAAAAAGTGCTCCTTCCCTTCTGAGCTCTGCCATGCGCTCAAACAGCAGTTTACCCCTCACATATGGGGTATCAGCGTACTCAGGACAAATTGCACAATAACTCTTGGGGTCTAATTTCTTCTGTTATCCTTGGGAAAATAAAAAATGGGGGCGAAATATAATTTTTGTAAAAAAAAATGATTTTTTTGTTTTTACGGCTGTACGTTATAAACTTGTGTGAAGCACTTGGAGCTTCATAGTGCTTACCACACATCTAGATAAGTTCCTTGTGGGGTCTATTTTCCAAAATGGGGTCACTTGTGGGGGGTTTCCACTGTTTAGGCACATCACGGACTCTACAAATGCTACATGACGCCCGCAGACCATTCCATCAAAGTCTGCAATCCAAAACGTCACTGCTTCCCTTCCAAGCCCCGACGTGTGCCCATACAGTAGTTTTCTCCCAAATATGGGGTATCAGCGTAATGAGGACAAATTGGACAACAACTTTTGGGGTCCAATATCTCCTGTTACCCTTGTGAAAATAAAATATTGGGAGCAAAAAAATCATTTTTGTAAAAAAAAAAAGGATTTTTTATTTTCACGGCTGTACGTTATAAACTTCTGTGAAGCACTTCGGGGTTCAAAGTGCTCACCACACATCTAGATAAGTTCCTTGGGGGGTCTATTTTCCAAAATGGGGTCACTTGTGGGGGGTTTCCACTTTTTAGGCACATCAGGGGCTCTCCAAATGCGACATGACGCCCGCATTCCATTCCATCAAAGTCTGCAATCCAAAACGTCACTACTTCCCTTCCGAGCCCCGACGTGTGCCCATACAGTAGTTTTCTCCCACATAAAGGGTATCAGCGCACTCAGAACAAATTTGACAACAACTTTTGGGGTCCAATTTCTCCTGTTACCCTTGGGAAAATAAAAAGTTGCGGACTAAAAGATCATGTTTGTGGAAAAAATATGATTTTTTTGTTTTCATGCTCGGGCGTTATAAACTTTAGTGAAACACCTGGGGGTTCAAAGTTCTCACCACACATCTAGATAAGTTCTTTGAGGGGTCTAGTTTCCAAAATGGTGTCATTTGTGGGGGGTTTCCACTGTTTATGCAGATCAGGAGCTCTCCAAACACGACATGGCGTCCAGCCAATTCTGCGTTGAAGAAGTCAAACGGCGCTCCTTCCCTTCCGAGCTCTGCCATGCACCCAAACAGTATTTTACCCCCACATATGAGGTATCAGCGTACTCAGGACAAATTGCACAATAACTTTTGGGTCTTGTTTCCCTTGGGAAAATAAAAATTGGGGTGAAAAGATCATTTTTGTGGAAAAAATTTGATTTTTTAATTTTACGGCTCTACGTTATAAACATGTGTGAAGCACTTGGGGGTTCAAATTGCTCACCACAGATCTAGATAAGTTCCTTAGGGGGTCTAGTTTCCAAAATGGGGTCACTTGTGGGGGGTTTCCACTGTTTAGGCACATCAGAGGCTCTCCAAATGCAACATAGGGTCTAATCTCAATTCCAGCCAATTTTGGATGGAAAAAGTCAAATGGTGCTCCTTCCTTTCCGAGCTCTGCCGTGTGCCCAATCAGTGGTTCCCCCCCCACATAAGGGGTATCAGCGTACTCAGGACAAATTGCACAATAACTTTTGTGGTTCAATTTCTCCTGTTACCCTTGAGAAAATAAAAAATTGGTGACTAAAATATAATTTTTGTGGGAAAAAAATAGGATTTTTTATTTTCATGCCAGGGCATTATAAACTTGTGTGAAACACTTGGGGGTTCAAAGTGCTCCCCACAGATCTAGATAAGTTCCTTAGGGGGTCTAATTTCCAAAATGTGGTCACTTGTGGGGGGTTTCCACTGTTTAGGCACATCTGGGGCACTGCAAACGGAACATGACCCCAATCAACGTCTGCATTCTAAAACGTTATTACTTCCTTTCCAAGCCCTGCCGTGCGCCCAAACAGTTTCCCCCCCACATATTTGGTATCAGCGTACTCAGGACAAAATGGACAACAACTTTTGGGGTCCAATTTCCTTGGGAAAAATCAAAAATTTGGGACTAAAAAATCATTTTTGTGGAAAATTGTTTTTTGTTTTTTTTTACACCCAGGCATTATAAACTTTTGTAAAACACTTGGGGTTCAAAGTGCTCACAACAGATCTAGATAAGTTCCATAGGGTGTCTAGTTTCCAAAATGGTGTTACTTGTGGGGGGGTTTCCACTGTTTAGGCGCATCAGGGGCTCTACAAATGCGACATGGCGTCCAATCTCAATTCCAGCCAATTTTGGTATGAAAAAGTCAAACGGCGCTCCTTCCCTTACGAGCTCTGCCGTGTGCCCAAACAGTGGTCTTCCCCCACATATGGGGTATTGGCGTACTCAGGAGAAATTGCACAACAACTTTATCTGTCCATTTTCTCCTTTTACCCTTGTGAAAATAAAAAAAAGTTTGTAAAAAATCATTTTCAATATTCCACCGTAGTTGGAATTTTTAAATCGCTTTTCAGTACATTATTTAAGTTAATGGTGTCATTAAAACCTACAAAAAAAATACAACCCATGCCTGGCTCATCCATTTATTATGATTTGGGGTTGGGACACCTCGGAGCATAATAAACCTCTTTTTTAATAAAATACTTTATCCCTGCTGATTTTGATTGATTAAGCCAAATTTATATTTTGCAGATTCACCAATCCCTAATTTTTACCCATTGAATTGAAAGTTTTTAATTGTTTCTTTAAGAACATGGTGCTTCCCCATCATACAGCTGATATCTCAGTGTACAAAGCTGAAATATCACAGCTCCGCACACTGTATAGTGGCCATTCTTGGGTACTGCAACTTTGCAACTGTTGAAGTGATTGTGAACTTCTCTGAGCCATGAATCCATTCATTAGCTATTGATGACCTCTACAAAAAATATGCTAAAGGACTAATGTTTTAGTTAAAGTCATCTCTTTTTGACACTTATATCCAGCAGGTGATATTGCCAAAACAAAATTCATTTTCACATGGGGCAGTAAATTGAGATGTTTATACTTCTTCTAGACTTAAAGGGAATCTGTCAGTAGAATCCACCTTCCTGAGCCGTCTATATGGGTATGTAGGTCATAAGAAGCTGAATAATATAATACCTTGATATCTGCAGTCTGATGTCATATTCCAGAGAAATCCATGTTTTTCTTAACCCCTTAAGTCTTGAGTGAGGAAAAGAAAGGCTCAATTCTGGCTTTACTAGCAGAGGGATACAGTATGAGTCATGCTTCCTACATCCTTAAAATTTCTAAGACGGCAGTTCATTACAGGGTCAAGCAGCAGACATTGGGGACAACAAAGCTACAGAACGGCAGAGGGCAAAAACGACTCTCCACTAACCGGGATGACCGTCATCTTATTCGAATGTCACTCAGCAACCGCAGGATGACATCAAGTGACCTACAAAAGGAATAGCAGCTGGGGTGAAGTGCACAGCATGAACAGTTCGTAACAGGCTCCTAGAGGCAAGGCTCAAGTCATGTAAAGCTAGAAAAAAGCCTTTCATCAATGAGAAGCAAAGGAGAGCCAGGCTGAAGTTTGCCAAAGACCATAAGGATTGGACCACAGAGGACTGGAGTAAGGTAATGTTCTCTGATGAGTCTAATTTTCAGCTTTGCCCAATGCCTGGTCGTCTAATGGTTAGACGGAGACCTGGAGAGACATACAAGCCACAGTGTCTTGCACCCACCGTGAAATTTGGTGGAGGATCGGTGATGATCTCTTGATGCTTCAGCAAGGCTAGAATTGGGCAGGTTAATCTTTGCGAAGAACGTATGAATCAAGCAGCATGCAAGGTTATCCTGGAAAAACAGTTGATTCCTTCTGCTCAGGCAATGTTCCCCAACTCTGAGGACTGGTTTTTCCAACAGGACAATATGCCATGCCATACAGCTAGGTCAATCAGTGTGTGGATGAAGGACCACCACATCAAATCCTTGTCATGTACAGCCCTATCTCCAGACCTGAACCCCATTGAAAACATCTGGAATGTAATCAAGAGGAAGATGGATAGTTACAAGCCATCAAACAAAGAAGAACTGCTTAAATTTTTGTACCAGGAGTGGCATATGGTCACCCAAAACCAGTGTGAAAGACAGGTGGGAATCATGCCAAGACGCATGAAAGCTGTGATTAAAAATCATGGTTATTCCCCAGAATATTGATTTCTGAATTTTTCTCGAATTAAAACATTAGTATTGTTGTTTATAAATGATTATGAACTTGTATTCTTGGCATTATTTGAGGTGATTTTTTTGTTATTTTGACCATTTCTCATTTTCTGAAAATGCTAAATTTATTGCTTAAAAATTCAGAGACATGTTGTCAATAGTTTATAGAATAAAAGAGCAATTTACATTTTACTCAAAAATATTCCTATAAAGAGAAAAATCAGACAAACTGAATATTTTGCAGTGGTCTCTTAATTTTTGTCAGAGCTGTATATTCATCTGTGTAACTGGTGGTTTTAAGCCAGCCTTGACAGTTACATACTGTATCTGGACACATCTGGTTTCTCCTTAGTATAGATTTTCTTTAGATGTTCTTAAAAAAGGTCAAATCGCTGGATAATATTTGTACACCACTACTTTTGCCTGAGCTATTAGAATAATGAATTGGAGCTAGCTCAAGTCACTGCTGTTAGTGGAAAGTACCAGGTGTATAACACAGATGGCACCTATCTGTTTCGTGATCAGCTTGTAATAATAAAGTATAATTTGGCATTGAGTGATTTTCTTTTTCATACATTTGGTTTTCTCTAACTAGGAGAGGGAGGTATGTTTATTTTCTGGATGCTGTGTGCCAGGAATGTATGTTTGCTTATTCTGTGGTTGGGTGTATTTTGTATTGTAGCCAAGAAGCTAAGAATCATGTTTGCAGTAAATGGATTAAGATGACTTTCATTTCTCTTAAAAAATCTTCTTTGTGTTGCTTTTGTATCAAAGCCAGAAGAAGTGTTAAGAAAAGAGTTTGTAAAAAATGACTCAAGATAAGTTTCGTTTATACAAAAATAAAAGCGTCTGATAGGGAACCAAAGCCACCACAGAAAGAAACAACACAGATCTCAGGAGTTTTGTCAAAACAATTTAAATAAAAATCCAAAGCACTAACCAAACACTTTATTTCTTACACTTCTACAACTGTCAGCCACCAGTATACGCGTATATACATAACTACGTACGATATTTTTCTTGTTATTGGATTATATCAAGAAATTTATATTATTCCTCCCATACATGGTGGTAACACTAGTTATGGTTACATGAGCCTTTGTCTCATACAAAATTGTCAGCATGTCATGTGTATGCACACTTCACTCACACAATCTTGCACTCAAGGGTCAAAGTAACATAAATTGTTCCCCTACAGAATCCTACAGAGTCTTGTACAACAAGCGCAGATAGATTGACAAACTTACCACAGAGTGTCAAGATAGAAAACTTGAACATAGGACTGCAACGCAATACAAAGACAACAATATTGACTACTGCCAGGTACGAAAGGGACACATTTGAGATGGATGGCGATGAACAGTAAGTTGTAAAGGACTTCAACCTACTTGCAAAAATAATCACTCAAGATTAGAGTTGAGCGATACTTTCCGATATCCAAAAGTATCGGAATCGGAATGGTATCGCCGATACACAAAAAATATCGGCGATACCCGATACCGATACCGGAAGTCCCATGTAAGTCTATGGGAACAAAATATCGAAATAAAAAAAACCCCATTCTTGCCTTGTAGGTTAATTGTACATGAAGGAAAACAACAAAGAGTAATGTAGAATGTATTGGGGAGGTTGAGGAGACATTAAAGGCATAGATGTTTAACCCAATCCAATGGAATAGCATTAATTTTTTTTTTTTAGGAAATACGTTCGGATTGACGAAGAAATTCACAATGTTGTTAACCTTTTTTCTATTTTGTCAAATATGTCTGTTTCACAACTTCCATGGTCTTCACCTTTTTAACTTTTCACACACTTTCTCCTTCATAATCTTCAGCAGCATCATCTTTTTCATCAAATTATTCTTCATCTTCACCTTTTTAATCTTCTAAAACTTCTTGCTATTCATCTTTTTGTTAACATTACTTATATTGTTCTTATTAAACAGTTATTATTCTTCATATTCTACTTCTTCATCTTCTTCCTATTCATCCTTTTCATCATATTCTTATTTGTGACAGACATTCCTGTACTTGTAATCTGTAAAACTCTGAATTTTCATCCTTCCGTTCTTGCTGTCACGAAAGATTTTAATTACAACAGTATTTGTCCGCGTTCAGTTTAGCCTGCAGCAGCATCAGGCATTTTCCAGGGGCACCACGAGGAGGAACGGACTCACCCCCATACATGCTTAGTCTTCTTCTGCTTAGAATTTAGAGCATATATTTTGCTCTTCATTTTGGTCTTATACTTAATGTTCTTCTGCTTTTTGATCTTCTGCTTATTGTTCTTCTGTCTCTTGTTCTGTATCTTGTAGTTTGTCTTAACCTTCTTTGTCCTGTTGGTGATGGTACAAAAGCCAATGGAAGTAACGAGGACCAGCTGACTGTGCTGGAACCCGGAGGGTCAGCAGAAGGAAAAGAGCCAATGGCACAACCGAGGACCAGCTGACGTTAATGGGACACGGTTACTAAGCAGGAGGTACCTGTGCTCCAAAGCACTACCAAGGACCAGCAGACGTTGCTGGAACTCGGATACCGACATGGAGGCACCTAGGCCAAAGGCACTGCGGAGAACCAGCTGACGGTACTGGAACCCGGATGGGTAGCAGAAGGTACCCATGGAAATTAAAGTTGAGGCAGCAGGACTGTTTGCCGTTCACACAGCAGGGGAACAGCTGACATTACTGAACCCCAGTAACACGGGAGCAAGTGTAGACTGTGCTAACAGCACTTCCGAGAAACAACTGGCGGTGTTGTAACCCAGGGATGAGAAGAGAACAGGGTGGAGGCAGCAGGACTGTTTGCCATTCACACAGCAGGGGAACAGCTGACATTACTGAACCCCAGTAACACAGGAGCAAGTGTAGACTGTGCTAACAGCACTTCCGAGAAACAACTGGCGGTGTTGTAACCCAGGGATGAGAAGAGAACAGGGTGGAGGCAGCAGGACTTTTTGCCGTTCACACAGCAGGGGAACAGCTGACATTACTGAACCCCAGTAACACAGGAGCAAGTGTAGACTGTGCTAACAGCACTTCCGAGAAACAACTGGCGGTGTTGTAACCCAGGGATGAGAAGAGAACAGGGTGGAGGCAGCAGGACTTTTTGCCGTTCACACAGCAGGGGAACAGCTGACATTACTGAACCCCAGTAACACGGGAGCAAGTGTAGACTGTGCTAACAGCACTTCCGAGAAACAACTGGCGGTGTTGTAACCCAGGGATGAGAAGAGAACAGGGTGGAGGCAGCAGGACTTTTTGCCGTTCACACAGCAGGGGAACAGCTGACATTACTGAACCCCAGTAACACAGGAGCAAGTGTAGACTGTGCTAACAGCACTTCCGAGAGAACAACTGGCGGTGTTGTAACCCAGGGATGAGAAGAGAACAGGGTGGAGGCAGCAGGACTTTTTGCCGTTCACACAGCAGGGGAACAGCTGACATTACTGAACCCCAGTAACACGGGAGCAAGTGTAGACTGTGCTAACAGCACTTCCGAGAAACAACTGGCGGTGTTGTAACCCAGGGATGAGAAGAGAACAGGGTGGAGGCAGCAGGACTGTTTGCCGTTCACACAGCAGGGAACAGCTGACATTACTGAACCCCAGTAACACAGGAGCAAGTGTAGACTGTGCTAACAGCACTTCCGAGAAACAACTGGCGGTGTTGTAACCCAGGGATGAGAAGAGAACAGGGTGGAGGCAGCAGGACTTTTTGCCGTTCACACAGCAGGGGAACAGCTGACATTACTGAACCCCAGTAACACAGGAGCAAGTGTAGACTGTGCTAACAGCACTTCCGAGAAACAACTGGCGGTGTTGTAACCCAGGGATGAGAAGAGAACAGGGTGGAGGCAGCAGGACTTTTTGCCGTTCACACAGCAGGGGAACAGCTGACATTACTGAACCCCAGTAACACGGAGCAAGTGTAGACTGTGCTAACAGCACTTCCGAGAAACAACTGGCGGTGTTGTAACCCAGGGATGAGAAGAGAACAGGGTGGAGGCAGCAGGACTGTTTACCGTTCACACAGCAGGGGAACAGCTGACATTACTGAACCCCAGTAACACAGGAGCAAGTGTAGACTGTGCTAACAGCACTTCCGAGAAACAACTGGCGGTGTTGTAACCCAGGGATGAGAAGAGAACAGGGTGGAGGCAGCAGGACTTTTTGCCGTTCACACAGCAGGCGAACAGCTGACATTACTGAACCCCAGTAACACGGGAGCAAGTGTAGACTGTGCTAACAGCACTTCCGAGAAACAACTGGCGGTGTTGTAACCCAGGGATGAGAAGAGAACAGGGTGGAGGCAGCAGGACTTTTTGCCGTTCACACAGCAGGGGAACAGCTGACATTACTGAACCCCAGTAACACAGGAGCAAGTGTAGACTGTGCTAACAGCACTTCCGAGAAACAACTGGCGGTGTTGTAACCCAGGGATGAGAAGAGAACAGGGTGGAGGCAGCAGGACTTTTTGCCGTTCACACAGCAGGGGAACAGCTGACATTACTGAACCCCAGTAACACGGAGCAAGTGTAGACTGTGCTAACAGCACTTCCGAGAAACAACTGGCGGTGTTGTAACCCAGGGATGAGAAAGAACAGGTGGAGGCAGCAGGACTGTTTGCCGTTCACACAGCAGGGGAACAGCTGACATTACTGAACCCCAGTAACACAGGAGCAAGTGTAGACTGTGCTAACAGCACTTCCGAGAAACAACTGGCGGTGTTGTAACCCAGGGATGAGAAGAGAACAGTGGTGGAGGCAGCAGGACTTTTTGCCGTTCACACAGCAGGGGAACAGCTGACATTACTGAACCCCAGTAACACAGGAGCAAGTGTAGACTGTGCTAACAGCACTTCCGAGAAACAACTGGCGGTGTTGTAACCCAGGGATGAGAAGAGAACAGGGTGGAGGCAGCAGGACTTTTTGCCGTTCACACAGCAGGGGAACAGCTGACATTACTGAACCCCAGTAACACAGGAGCAAGTGTAGACTGTGCTAACAGCACTTCCAAGCAACAACTGGCGGTGTTGGAGCCCAGGGTCAAGGAGGATGTTTAAATACTAGATCAAGTATTTTCCTTGTTACGTGTCAATTAAAAATGTCTATACTCCAAACAAGAGAAATATAACCTTTAGTACCATAAGATGATGATTTTACTTTAAAAAATATATGTAAATTAATAATTGACAAACATAAACGCATACATTAACATGTTGAAAAGCAATGCAAACCACAATAAAAATCGGTTAATAATCTGCTATACGGTTTTAAATAAAAGCATACAAGTACATATCAGAATCCATTAATGATGGATAAGTAACAGTATGTACACCATTTTCATTTGCTGAATAATATCACTAAAAAGTTTTTAAAAATATCTAAAATTTCCATCATGTAATACTGATAATATGTGCCAATCATTTATATTAACAAAAAAAACCTTTAAAAAGTGCATAGTGAAAACAGCTATTTATGCCTGACTGTGGACTTGCAAGCATGACAACGGATAGATAAGGTATATATAGATGACACTGCATAGCCACAGATGGTGAATGGCGATGTAATACTGTACCTCAATAAAGTGTGCGTTACTACTACATCCTTTTTTTATATAGCTTTATAAAAGGGTACGTGCATGTATGCTTGCGCCTTTGTTTGGACGCACAGACTGGCTTCCTGCTGTGACGCGTTGGGTATTGGAGTGTCTGTGCGTCTTATGACGCAGACTAACATTCACGGTGCGCATCGTTCATCATCGCAAGCGTACCGACAACACAAAGGCGTTGTCATGACTGCTTTACTCAGTAAACATGCACCTATGATGAAACATACACGCATGTGCCCTATTACATAACAAGCTACAAGAAAAATGCGTGTGAGGTGTGACACAGCTGTTTTGTTAAGGTACAGTATTATATCGACATTGTACAGGTGTCGCTATTCAGTCTGATAAATAGATATCATTCACCTATTCTATCAGTTGTCGTTCTTTCAGCACCACTTACAGGTATATATTTTGCTATTGTGACTATGCACTATTGACTTTACCAAGGTAATGCATGATTTTTGTTAGCGATTATCATGTTTACATGAAGGACCTTTATGATATGGGCTGTTAACTTTCTAATCAAATATGTATTTTTTAAAATGACACAAATATAAGTAATGTTGAAGAGGACTATTCCTACATGCATTGTTTGCACAATATTACAGGTGTACATCACGTCCCTTAATCAACATTGGATATTATATTTACTTGTATGCTTTTATTTCAAAGGCAAGAACACTGAAGTATAACCTTCGCACTGCAGCAGTTGTCAAAGTTCAACCCACATTATGCACTTCCAACATTGCAGTATTTGAGTCATCATGATGTGAGTTGGATTTGTCTAAGCTATGGAGTGACAAGGTTGACCATCAGTATCCTATAGCATAAGTAGGCTTTTGTGTTTGCATTTGTTTTCGACATGTGCATATCTGTAATAATATGTCACAATTATTTTGTTACAGATTTGTGACAAAGACAAATCATTTTATGGTTTGAAAGTTGACGTTTCAAATGTTTACAGCTTAGAAATCATGGTGTAGCCTCATATCTATGTGTAGCACTAGACACTTTGAGATGTCATGTTTTTTTCACCATGATTAGGTAGCTAGCAGTAATTTTTGCCGGACACACAGCAGGGGAACAGCAGGCGTTACTGAACCCCACAAACACATCAGCGATTGTTTTCATCTGTGCATCTAACACTTCTGAGCAGCAACTGGCGCTGTTGAAGCCCAGGGTCAAGGAGGGTGTAGGCAGAGGCCTAGTATGAGACGTTTGAAGTTGAAGTTGTAGTTAGCAGCAGTAATTTTTGCCAGACACACAGCAGGGGAACAGCAGGCGTTACTGAACCCCACAAACACATCAGCGATTGTTTTCATCTGTGCATCTAACACTTCTGAGCAGCAACTGGCGCTGTTGAAGCCCAGGTCAAGGAGGGTGTAGGCAGAGGCCTAGTATGAGACGTTTGAAGTTGAAGTTGTAGTTAGCAGCAGTAATTTTTGCCAGACACACAGCAGGGGAACAGCAGGCGTTACTGAACCCCCCAAACACATCAGCGATTGTTTTCATCTGTGCATCGAACACTTCTGAGCAGCAACTGGCGCTGTTGAAGCCCAGGGTCAAGGAGGGTGTAGGCAGAGGCCTAGTATGAGACGTTTGAAGTTGAAGTTGTAGTTAGCAGCAGTAATTTTTGCCAGACACACAGCAGGGGAACAGCAGGCGTTACTGAACCCCACAAACACATCAGCGATTGTTTTCATCTGTGCATCTAACACTTCTGAGCAGCAACTGGCGCTGTTGAAGCCCAGGGTCAAGGAGGGTGTAGGCAGAGGCCTAGTATGAGACGTTTGAAGTTGAAGTTGTAGTTAGCAGCAGTAATTTTTGCCAGACACACAGCAGGGGAACAGCAGGCGTTACTGAACCCCACAAACACATCAGCGATTGTTTTCATCTGTGCATCTAACACTTCTGAGCAGCAACTGGCGCTGTTGAAGCCCAGGTCAAGGAGGGTGTAGGCAGAGGCCTAGTATGAGACGTTTGAAGTTGAAGTTGTAGTTAGCAGCAGTAATTTTTGCCAGACACACAGCAGGGGAACAGCAGGCGTTACTGAACCCCACAAACACATCAGCGATTGTTTTCATCTGTGCATCTAACACTTCTGAGCAGCAACTGGCGCTGTTGAAGCCCAGGGTCAAGGAGGGTGTAGGCAGAGGCCTAGTATGAGACGTTTGAAGTTGAAGTTGTAGTTAGCAGCAGTAATTTTTGCCAGACACACAGCAGGGAACAGCAGGCGTTACTGAACCCCACAAACACATCAGCGATTGTTTTCATCTGTGCATCTAACACTTCTGAGCAGCAACTGGCGCTGTTGAAGCCCAGGGTCAAGGAGGGTGTAGGCAGAGGCCTAGTATGAGACGTTTGAAGTTGAAGTTGTAGTTAGCAGCAGTAATTTTTGCCAGACACACAGCAGGGGAACAGCAGGCGTTACTGAACCCCACAAACACATCAGCGATTGTTTTCATCTGTGCATCTAACACTTCTGAGCAGCAACTGGCGCTGTTGAAGCCCAGGGTCAAGGAGGGTGTAGGCATAAAATATTGAGTTATTGCCTTGTTACGTGGCCATTGCAAATGTATGTACTTCAAACAAGAATAAATGAAGTTTTACTACAACAATAAAATGATAAATTTCAATTACAAGAATAGAAAAATATTTATACTTGACAGTCCTCTGTGGTTGATAACGTTTAATGGCTAACTGAAAATATGGTAACAAATTCAAAGCTTTCGAGACTACTCAGGTGTCTTCATCAGGCTAAGAGTAAAGCCAAAAATGAAGAATCACATATTTCTACACACAACAGGACACAGGAATAGCTAAGACAAGTGAGGGAGGGACAAGTGAGGGGAGACCGGCAACAAAAAGGAGAACAAGGATGAATTATCAGCGCCACACAATCACAGATAAATTAATGAATTTACCTGTGGCAAAAGACTTTTGTATGCCCGGTCATAGCATCATGGATATGGAATTACTGGTATTAAAATATAACTTCAAATATGAGAAACGTACAAAGGTTTCAGAATATAAGCTCATCATGACCTTTGACACTGTTAGTGATGGAATGAATAGATCACATGGATTTATGTCATTCTATATCAATTAAGGAATCTGCGTCTATGCCCTCCCAGGGTCATGAAAACCCAAAAAAATACGCCAATGAGAGGGCAATCAAACTTTCTATCCTTATCTAGGAACTGTTCCAATATTTATGTTCATCCCTGTGAGATAATGACAGTTCTGATACACGTCACTTACTTGTCTTACCTATTGCACTATTCCTGTGTCCTGTTGTGTATAGAAATATGTGATGCTTAATTTTTTTAGTTAGTCTTTCCCTGATGAAGAGACGTGAGTAGCCTTGAAAGCTTGCAATTTGTTTCCATCTTTTCAGTTATCCATTAAAAGGTATCAACCACTGCTGACTCTGAAGTCTAAATATTTTTCTATCTACTGGCTAACACGGTACAAAGATACACATGTTTTCTAATTTCAAGAAGGAAAAATAAAGAAAATACAAATATAAACGCATATATGCACATGCCAAAAATAAATGGAACAACACAACACCCAAAAAATTGGTAACAAAATATAGTGTTGTAAATTTAAGAATAAAAGTCCATTTTTTTTTTTATGAATAATGCTTAAGGAACGCTATGTTAAACCATAACATAGTGAAGACAATGGATTTTGTAATAGTCACTCATCATCATCATCGCAAATTTTATGTGACAGTCACAGACATTTCAATTATTTAAGTTCATAAAATCGTAACTTTCTATAGCATGTATGACATGTCCAGCATGGACTCATCAATGTGATTGATGACACAATAATGTACAATAAAAAATAACCATTTAAAAAAACATTAGGCATTGTTTGTCACAATTTAAGTGTGTGCCTGCAAGTGTAGGTGAAACAAAGGCTACGGATAGCAAAGGTATATTCTATGTCTGTATCAGACAGTGGACAGCCTCTGATGGGTAATGCCGATGTTATACTGTACGTCAATAAAGTCTGCGGCTGAAATCATGCATTTTTTGCTTGTAGAGTGTTGAAGAGGGTAAAAGAATGTCTGGTTGCGCAAAGCTTTATCCGTCAACACTACCTTCCTACTGTCACGCGTAGGGTAGGGTAGCGTGTGGCAATTAGCTGACTATCAAATGTGAGGTTAGGCTGCGTTATTGCGCACTAGGGACGCAAAAAAAAATACAGCAGTAATAATTTAATGTGTAATACTCCACCTATGACAAACAAAAAAATTACGTTCCCTCTTTAACAATGTACAAGACTAACAAGCCTAATGGTTGACGCTGACTTAATTGAGATACAGTATTACATCAACATTGTCCATGAGTAACTATGCACTGTGATACCTATATACCAGTATTAATTTATATCTCTTGTGGTTGTTTCAACAGCACTTGCAGGTATAACTACCTATTGTCAGTATGCATGATGCACTTTCTAGATGTAATAATTTATTATTGGACATTATTACCATGTTTACATGCTGGCCATTTCATATATGGTGTTTGAAGTTACAGTTGGCATCAGTATGTGTATTTTATAATGTCTGTCATAAATAAAACTCGTGATGATGATGATGAGGATTTAATGATTCGTACATCCATTGACTGCATTATCTTACAGGTACAGATAAAGTTCCTTAAAAAGCATTAATTCATAAGTCTGAAATGTACTTTTATGCATTAATTTCAAAATGTGAAGAGTAGACTATGTTTTATTTTTTGTTACCATTTCTAATAGACATGTGCAGATATGCGCTGTGATGACAAATTATTATTTGTCCATATTTGTCATAAAAATTTATCATTCTAGGCCTGCAAAACTTCACAATTTCATGTTTTCAGCATAACAAGCAGGGTGACGGCTCTTCCCTATTTGGAGCATGTTGGTCATGTGTTTTTCTGTCCATGTGTCGGGAACAGGAGACTTCTTGCCGTTGACACAGCAGGGGAACAGCTGGCGTTACTGAACCCCACTAACAGTAGAGCTTGTGTTTTGTTCTGTGGACACGACACTTCTGAGCAGCAACTGGCAGTGTTGGAGCCCAGGGAGTAGAGTTCAGGTGGTAGAAAGATGAACATAACAGGAGACATGGATAACGTTGCGAACCAGTTATTTAATCTGAAAACGGACAGACAAATTCTGCCGAGATCCATGCCTTGTTCATTTTCAGAAAAGTAAGCCGGTCTACATTATCGGAGGATAGTCGCATGCGACGGTCTGTTAGTACACCACCTGCAGCACTAAAGACGCGCTCCGATAATACACTGGCAGCAGGGCAAGCCAGCACCTCCAATGCATACTGGCTAAGCTCTGGCCATGTATCCAGCTTAGAGACCCAAAACTTGAATGGGGAAGAGCCATCTGGGAGTACACTGAGAGGCAAAGCCAAGTAGTCTGTCACCATCTGACGGATACGTTGCCTCCCGCTGACTGGAGCCCTCTCGGATGGTGTAGACATTTGTGGCGCTGCCACAAAACTTTGCCACATTTTTAACATACTGGTCTTTCCCTGTGCAGAGGCACTGCGTGTGCTCCCTCTTGTTGCAGAGCTCTCTACACTGCCTCGACGCACAGAGCTGCTTTGTAAAGCAGTAGCAGCAGCAGTGCTCTCGGCAGTAAGGTAGAACATTAGGGATTGCACCAGTGTGTCTTGGTACTCCCGCATTTTACGCTCCCGGTTCAACGGTGTGATGAGGCTTTTGACGTTGTCCCGGTAGCGAGGGTCTAGGAGGGTGTACACCCAATAATCAGACGTCGTGAGAATGTGGGCGATGCGGCGGTCGTTTCTTAGGCACTGCAGCATGAAATCAACCATGTGCTGCAGACTCCCAACTGGCAAAGAAACGCTGTCCTCTGCAAGAGGCGTTATCTCTGCCTGCTCTGCATCACCCCACCCTCGCTCTACATACTGACTAGAGCGTTGTGTACCTCCCTCTGGAGCGATGTCTTCCTCCTCCATTGACTCCTCCTCCTCATCCTCCTCACAAAGTGAGCCCTGCCCAGCCCTTTGTGAGGAACCACGTTGCGCTGACTTTCCAGAAGGTGATGGAATTTGTGACTCCTCATCCTCCACCTCTTCCAAAACCTCATCCCTTATTGCTTGCAGTGTTTTTTGAAGCAGGCAGATAAGGGGGACAGTCAGGCTGACTAGTGCATCATCTGCACTCGCCATCCGCGTTGACTCATCAAACGCACGCAAAACGTGGCACATGTCCTTCATAGTGGCCCACTCATTAATGGTGAAGTGTGGACGGCGCAAATTGCGTGTTGATTGCGCCTGATGCAGCTGATACTCCATAACTGCTGGCTGCTGCTCACACAACCGCTCCAACATATGTAACGTTGAATTCCACCTGGTGGATACGTCACATATGATGCGATGTTCAGGAAGGCGCAATCTGCGTTGCAGAGCTGCAATGCGCGATCTGGCCATGCTGGAACGTCGCAAGTGAGCGCACTCTAGGCGGACCTTGTGCAGCAGTGCATCAAGATCCGGATAGTCCCTCAAAAAACTCTGCACGACCAAGTTGAGCACATGTGCCAGACATGGTATGTGAGTGAGGTTGCCAAGGCCCAGAGCTGCCACCAGATTTCGGCCATTGTCACACACTACCAAGCCTGGCTGGAGATTCGCTGGCAAAAACCACACGTCGCTCTCCTGCTTGATGGCATTCCAGACCTCCTGCGCTGTGTGGCTTCGATTCCCCATGGGAATTAATTTCAGAACGGCCTGTTGCCGTTTGGCCACGGCTGTGCTCATATCGGTCGCATCAGGTAAGCGTCCACGGGTCCATGTGGAGGTAGACCGTGACGGCTCCTGCAGCGATGATTCTGAGGAACTGGAGTAGGAGGAGGAGTCAATGTGGACAGACTTGATTCCGGCAATCCTTGGAGTTGGCAGAACACGTACAGCGCCACTCGCAAGATCTGTACCCGGCTCCACAACATTCACCCAATGGGCAGTGAGTGAAAGGTATCGTCCCTGGCCATGGGTACTGGTCCACGCATCGGTGGTCAGGTGGACCTTGCTACTGACGGCGTTTAGTAGCGCATGTTTAATTTTTGCCTCAACATGCTTTTGCAGACCAGGGACGGCTTGCCTGCTGAAATAAAATCGGCTGGGCACATTGTATTGTGGGACTGCCAATGCCATTAATTCACGGAAACTGTCAGTCTCCACCAGCCTGAATGACAGCATTTCAAGGGACAGGAGTTTTGCAATGCCAGCATTCAGAGCCTGTGCTCGTGGATGGTTTGCCGAGTATGGCCGTCTTTTATCCCATGCCTGTGCTACCGATGGCTGTTTTGTGGCCTGGGTGTGTGAGGATGACAGGGAACTTGCAGCTGTGGGTGGAATAACACTGTGTCTCTGGACAACAGTGACAGAGGTTCTTCCATGGCGATCCTTTGAGGAAGCCGAACCAGCTGTGTGTGAACTGGAGGAAGAGGCTCCAACACGAGCTGAAGATGTAGGTGCTGCTGTAGGTTGGCCTACATCTCCAGTGTGTCTTTGTAACTCAACAAAGTGCTTTGACCGCACATGTTTCCACATATTTGTTGTATTAAGGTTACTGACACTTTTACCTCTTTTAATTTTTTGATTACACAGCTTGCATTTTACATAGCAAATATCATCTGCAACTGTATCAAAAAAGGACCACGCAGAGCAAGTCCTGGGAGCGCCCGGTTTGGCTGTTGGAAGAGAACTGCTCCGAACGGGTGCCAAACTGGAGGCTACAGGCAAGCGAGTCTGCAGCCTACCTCTCCCTACTGTTTGGACCGTTGGTGCAATCTCTTCCTCAGAGCTGCTCCCACCACCTTCCTGTTCCTCACGCCATGTTGGGTCTTGGACCTCATCATCTCCACCACTACCCTCTTCCAACACCTGCTGTTGTTGGGTGGTCTGGCCAGCACCATGCTCAACAGAAACTGGCAACTGAGTCTCATCATCATCAGATGCGTTCTGCGGTGTGCTGACCATCGGCACTGGCTCACCCGCCTCTTCAGATTCAGAGAGACACAGCTGTTGCGCATCACTGCATACTGCCTCTTCTTCACATTCCAGAATGCTGCTTGGCTGGGCCCCTGTTTCCAAGCCAACAGATTCTGAGAACAGAAGCAGAGACTCAGCTGGCTCCTGTACAGAGCTCTCTGACTGCCTGGGCAATTTGGCAGGCGGTGAAGAGACTGATGGTTGTTCAACAGTGCTGTGGTCCTGAGAGGAGGTGGAAGCTATTGAAGTCGATGCATTGGCTGCCATCCAACCAACAACGGCTTCAATTTGTTCTTCACGCAGCAGGGGGGTACGCTGAGCTCCTACAAAAGTGCGCATAAAGGAACGCTCACGGGGAAAACTGGTGGATGCTGTGTCACTGGGTGCGGCAGCAGCCACAGAATCCCCACGTCCTCTCCCTGCTGCAAATCCACGGCCTCGACCACGACCACGTGCCTTACTCACTGACTTCTTCATCTTGGTAGATTGATAAAGAAAGTCAGAAAAGTTAAGGCCTAAGTGTGGTTATTCCTCACAGACTACAGTGAACCCTGCAGACAACTGTTCAGTATCTGTGAAAGGCCCCTTTGTGTACTTCTATAGTGTTTGCAACCAATGTATTGTATACGGATGGAAGCGCGTCACACTAATAGATTAGATTTTTTTCCACTAAAATGGAGCAGCACCAATTAGAGAAAAATGTGAAGGATGAGGCAGTGACACACGCTCAGCAGACTACAACCGGCAGTGGTTGAAGAACAAACTGGAGCGTAATCTGCACTCACAAAATGAAAAGCTCACAGACTACAGTGAACACTGAAACACAACTGTTCTGTAGCTGTTAAAGGCCCCTTTGTGTACTTCTATAGTGTTTGCAACCAATGTATTGTATACGGATGGAAGCGCGTCACACTAATAGATTAGATTTTTTTCCACTAAAATGGAGCAGCACCAATTAGAGAAAAATGTGAAGGATGAGGCAGTGACACACGCTCAGCAGACTACAACCGGCAGTGGTTGAAGAACAAACTGGAGCGTAATCTGCACTCACAAAATGAAAAGCTCACAGACTACAGTGAACACTGAAACACAACTGTTCTGTAGCTGTTAAAGGCCCCTTTGTGTACTTCTATAGTGTTTGCAACCAATGTATTGTATACGGATGGAAGCGCGTCACACTAATAGATTAGATTTTTTTCCACTAAAATGGAGCAGCACCAATTAGAGAAAAATGTGAAGGATGAGGCAGTGACACACGCTCAGCAGACTACAACCGGCAGTGGTTGAAGAACAAACTGGAGCGTAATCTGCACTCACAAAATGAAAAGCTCACAGACTACAGTGAACACTGAAACACAACTGTTCTGTAGCTGTTAAAGGCCCCTTTGTGTACTTCTATAGTGTTTGCAACCAATGTATTGTATACGGATGGAAGCGCGTCACACTAATAGATTAGATTTTTTTCCACTAAAATGGAGCAGCACCAATTAGAGAAAAATGTGAAGGATGAGGCAGTGACACACGCTCAGCAGACTACAACCGGCAGTGGTTGAAGAACAAACTGGAGCGTAATCTGCACTCACAAAATGAAAAGCTCACAGACTACAGTGAACACTGAAACACAACTGTTCTGTAGCTGTTAAAGGCCCCTTTGTGTACTTCTATAGTGTTTGCAACCAATGTATTGTATACGGATGGAAGCGCGTCACACTAATAGATTAGATTTTTTTCCACTAAAATGGAGCAGCACCAATTAGAGAAAAATGTGAAGGATGAGGCAGTGACACACGCTCAGCAGACTACAACCGGCAGTGGTTGAAGAACAAACTGGAGCGTAATCTGCACTCACAAAATGAAAAGCTCACAGACTACAGTGAACACTGAAACACAACTGTTCTGTAGCTGTTAAAGGCCCCTTTGTGTACTTCTATAGTGTTTGCAACCAATGTATTGTATACGGATGGAAGCGCGTCACACTAATAGATTAGATTTTTTTCCACTAAAATGGAGCAGCACCAATTAGAGAAAAATGTGAAGGATGAGGCAGTGACACACGCTCAGCAGACTACAACCGGCAGTGGTTGAAGAACAAACTGGAGCGTAATCTGCACTCACAAAATGAAAAGCTCACAGACTACAGTGAACACTGAAACACAACTGTTCTGTAGCTGTAAAAGGCCCCTTTGTGTACTTCTATAGTGTTTGCAACCAATGTATTGTATACGGATGGAAGCGCGTCACACTAATAGATTAGATTTTTTTCCACTAAAATGGAGCAGCACCAATTAGAGAAAAATGTGAAGGATGAGGCAGTGACACACGCTCAGCAGACTACAACCAGCAGTGGTTGAAGAACTAACTGGAGCGTGATCTGCACTCAAAAAATCAAAACCTCACAGACTGCAGTGAACACTGAAACACAACTATTCACTATCTGTGAAAAGCTCCTTTCTGTACTTCTATAGTGTTTGCAACCAATGTATTGTATACGGATGGAAGCACGTCACACTAATAGATTTGATTTTTTTCTAATATAATGGAGCTGCACCAATTCCACTAAATAAAATAAAAAAAAAAAGAGTCAGTGACACGTGCAGATGCCTACAAACAGCGGTGGATGCAGAGCAAACTGCAGCGTCACCTGCACTGTCACACACACACCTTGCACAGAGCTGTTAAAACAACACTGGCAAAATGAAGCTTTACACAGCGGTTGGTAAACTAGCCTGCCTCAAGCACAGTAGTACACAAAATCGCAATATCTAACTGTCCCTCAGAGTCAGCACAGCAGCGTTCTGTCCCTTACTGAGTTCACAGCACAGTGACGCTAAAATGGCTGCGGCGCCTTTTATAGTGCATTCTGACATCATTTCAGCAGCCAATCACAGCCATGCCATTAGTTAAGATGACCGCAGCATTACAGGATGTGCCCACACTTCGTAGGATTCCTCATTGGCTGACTAAAATCACATTGCCTCTCAAAGAATTATGGGAACTTCCGATTCCGGTATACGATATTGAAAAAGTATCGGAATTAAGTATCGGAATTCCGATAACGCGAATATCGGCCGATACCCGATACTTGCGGTATCGGAATGCTCAACACTACTCAAGATGCAGTGAAGACACTCAAAACTCAAGAGAAAAGCAATGGGCAAGAGAAAAATGAAGTCTCTGGACAAGGTCTTCAAATCGAGGGACATTTCATTGGTGATGAAGACACTACTCGCACACAGTCTGGTTTTCTGTAGTAGTAACAAATGGATGTAAAACCTGGACGATAAAGAAACAAGACAGAAGGAGGATCGATGCCTTCAAAATATGGTGCTGGAGAAGGATGGTAGCAATACTATTGATGGCAAAAAGAACAAACATTGCAATTTTGGAACCAATCAAGCCAGATATGTCATTCGCAGCAATAAAAGCCATGCTAGGACTTGCCTATTTTGGACACATCATACAAAAAAGCAGTCACTGGAGAAGGACATCATGGTCAGAAGAACAGAAGGAACAAGGCGAAGGGGAAGACTTGCACCACAATGTCTTGATACAGCCAAGAGAATGGCTGAGAAGACACTGGTTGACCTATCTAAGCTTGCACAAGAAAGATTTCCTACAGAGCGTTCATCCATCAAGTCGCTATGGCTCAAGTTTGCCCCAAAGTGTGTTAAAATAAACAAAAAGAAGAGTCCACACAGAGGCTGGTCATCACAGAAGCACCATATTGGTATGCATTGCGGATATCAGCAGGTCCCCAGCTACACTCGCAATTAGGGATGAAAATACTTATTTGAGTGGAATTGAATTCTCCTTATATTGTACAACTTATGTTTTTTCCAGAAAATTTAATTTTTATTAATTTCTACATGCAAATTAAGCAATATAGCTGCCAGATGTGATTATCATTTTGCTGAACCTTACAGGTCTAGGAAAATTGTGAAAAAAATTGTGAAAAAACAATTCTCACCTCAGTAGTCACCTGTGCCAATGCCCCCGCACCTTCCGTCCCGGCCTCTTTTTTCTCCTTGCCCTGTTGCTCATATCATATTAAACTTTTTCAATCAAGGTCATAGATCGACTAAGCCTCAGATGTCACTGTACGCCTTCTTTTGCATGTTGAAACATTATGACAGTACTAAGCACATCACCAATATGATGATATGGGACGTGACATGTGCAGTGATGTCCTAAACTTAGTTGGCCTGGATTGAAGACACCAAACGTGATATGTATGGCCTCAGAGAACCGGACAGCAAACTGGGAGGTGGCAGAACATGTAAGTGGTGAAGTGAGTATCAATTATTTTTTCTGTTTTTTTACATCCGTCATTTATTATACTATGGGTTCCCATACTAGAGACCCTAGAGAATGCTCAGTAGCAATTTAAGTAGCTGCAAATAGAATTCCCACATTAATTAGAAAAATATTTAGACTTGAGAGTCCTCAGTGGTTGATACCTTTTAATGGCTAACTGAAAAGATGGTAACAAATTGCAAGCTTTCGAGACTACGCAGGTCTCTTCATCAGGCAAAGACTAAAACAAAAGCTGAAGAATCACATATTTATACACAAGAGGACACAGGAATAATGCAATAGGTAAGACAAGTGACGTGAAGCAGAACTGTCATTATGGCAGAGGGATGAACATAAATATGACTAGTTCATAGATAAGGAGTGAAAATTTTATTACCCTCTGATTGGGGTCTGGTATTGTGTTGTGATGACCCTAAAAGGTCAGGGAAGCAGATTCCTTAATTGTTGTAGAAAGACATAAAACTCTGGGATATATTCATCCCAGCACTAAGAGTGTCAAAGGTCATCATAAGTTTATATTCCCAGACTTTTCTATCCTTCTCAGATTTGAAGTTAGATTTTAATACAAGTAATTCCATATCCATCATGCTATGACCGGGCATACAAAAGTGTTTTGCCACAGGTAAATCCATTCTTTTCTCTCTTATTGTGTGGCGATGAGAATTCATCCTTGTTCTCAGTTTTTGCCCGGTCCGAAGATACACATCTTCACACATTAATTAGTGAATTTAAGCCTTAGCAGAATGAATAATCTATAATGACAACCCATCTGCAGCTCATGATTGTATTGTTGGTGGTTGATGGTTTGTGGAAGGGCACATCCCTACATTCCATATGTCCATGATTGACAGCAGCAATTAGGGTGTTGTCAGCAGTAAGCATCACTCAGATCCTCTCGCTGCTTTTAGAGGCAGGTGCTATCGTTTGTCAGCCATGCATCAAAGTTGGGAATCTAACGTACATCTTACCAGTACTAGAACGCTATCACTACTCATGGACAAGCCATAAAGCTTGGTTAGGCAAGAGGTCTTGGGTAGGGTTGAGTGATACTTTCCGATATCAATAAGTATCGGATCGGAATGGGTATCGCCAATACCCAAAAAGTATCGGCGATACCCGATTCCGATACCGGAAATCCAATGCAAGTCTATGGGACAGAAATATCGTAACTAAAAAAACCCTTTCTTTCCTTGTAAACACTAAATATACACACATAGAATATATATATATATATATATATATATTTTAATACATGTCATTGTGACATATATATATACATATATTTATAGTTTATACACTTCTACATAGTAAATTAGCCTCTGATTCAATTGCCGGGTAATGCCGGCTTTTGTGAAAATACAGAAGCACCCGACATGAAATGACACATGGTTTACATAGAGTTAACCATGTCTTTTCATGTAGTTTGATATCTGATTTTCACAAACAATTAAATGAGTGTATAGCCCCCGTCTCACACAGCGATGTCGCTAGCGAGATCGCTGCCGAGTCACTAGTTTTGTGACGCAGCAGCGATCTCCCTAGCGATATCGCTGTGTGTGACATTCAGCGACGATCAGCCCCCCTGCTGGGTATCGCTGATCGTCGCTGAATGTCCTGGACATTTTTTTGATCGCTGGTCTCCCGCTGACAGGCACGCATCGCTGCGTGTGACAGGCGGGAGACCAGCGATCCGCTGGTAACCAAGGTACACAGCGGGTTTCCAGGCGCGGGGCTGTGCCTAGAAACCCGCTGTGTACCTTGGATACCAGCGCCCTGATGCAGGGAGCTGGTAACCAAGGTACACAGCGGGTTTCCAGGCACCGCGCAGCACCTGGAAACCCGATGTGTACCTTGGTTACCAGCTCCCTGCATCAGGGCGCTGGTATCCAACGTACACTGCGGGTAACTAAGCGATGTTACCCGAAGTGTCGCTGTCCCAGATCGCTGCCTGAGCTGCCTGTTCGGCAGCTCTGCAGCGATCATGTAGCGATACACCAGCGATCCTGGCAAGTGCATATCGTTGTCGGGATCGCTGGTGTATCGCTATGTGAGACCCAGGCTTATGTGTGCAAAATTTCACACCTGTAGGGGTTAATTAAAGGTGTAAATTCGTTGTAAAAAAAACGGACTTTTTTGCTACGAATTTACACCTTTAATTAACCCTACAGGTGTGAAATTTTGCACACATACACTCATGTAATTGTTAGTGAAAACAATATATCAAACAACTTGAAATTACATGGTTAACTCTATGTAAACCATGTGTCATTTCATGTCGGGTTCTGCATTTTCACAAAAGCCGGCAATTGAATTAGCGGCTATTATACTATGTAGAAGTGTATGAACTATAAATATAAATATATATATATATGCGTGACAAATTCAATGACATGTATATATATATATATATATATGAGGTGTAAAATTGTTGAAAAAAAAATGCGTGGGCTCCCGCCCTATTTTCTCAACCAGACAGACAAAGCCAGCGAGTGGGAGCAGATAATAATAACCCAGAGAGGGACCATTATTTTTGGCCCCCCCCTGGCTACTAACATCTGCCCCCAGACACCCCAGAAAAGTCAAATCTATAATTAGATTCGCCCTTTCTGGCACTTTGCCCATCTATTCCCATTGCCCTGTAGCGGTGGCGAATGGGTTAATAAGGGGTTAAAGCCACCCTTTCTATTGAAAGGTGACCTTAAGCCTGGTTAATAATTGAGAGCTGTCAATTAGACAACTATCAATTATTAATCCTATTGCATGAAATAAAAATAAAACACACACACTTTAATTAAAAATCATTTTAATGAAATAAAGACACATGTTTTTGACCATCTTTTATTTTACTGCAAAAACCATTTCCTGTAATAAAAATAAAATAAAAAAGCAAAATTATTCTTACCTATCCCATGCACAGTCAGGTCCCACGGTGTAATCCATCAGAAAGGGTTAATGTTTACTGCAGGGACCGCAGCTAATGCTGCAGCCTCACAGTAAACCCCCGAATGAATCTTCTCCTCTCCTGGCTGACAGGAGAGGAAGTGGAAAGCTTAATTGATTGCTTTCCACTTTCACTTCAGGTCAGCCAGGGACACCATCAGTGACGTCAGAGAGAACTGATTAACAAAAATAGGGGATCCCCTCGAAAAAAAAATGGCGTAGGGTCCCCCCTATTTTTGTTAACCAGCCTGATGAAGCAGACTGCTGAGGCCTGGATTTTCAGGCTGTTAAGGAGCCAAGATCCATGAACCTTGCCAGCCTGATAATACCAGGCCACAGCAGTCTGCTTATCTTGGCTGGTTAACAAAAATAGGGGATCCCCTCAAAAAAAAATGGCGTGGGGTCCCCCCTATTTTTGTTAACCAGCCAGATGAAGCAGACTGCTGAGGCCTGGTTTTTCAGGCTGGTAAGGATCCAATATCCATGGACCTTGCAAGCCTGATAATACCAGGCCACAGCAGTCTGCTTAGCTTGGCTGGTTAACAAAAATAGGGGATCCCCTCGAAAAAAAAATGGCGTGGGAATCCCCCCTATTTTTGTTAACCAGCCAAGTAAAATGCAGACTGCTGCGGCCTGGTATTAAAAGACTGTCAAGGCCCATGGATTTTGGCCCTCAACAGCCTAAAAATACCAGGCATCAGCAGCCCCACATTTGGCGCATCAAAAGATGTGCCAATTGTGGCACTTTACCCGGCTCTTCCCACTTGCCCTGTAGCAGTGGCAAGCGGGGTAATAAGGGGTTAATGTCACCGTTGATTGCACGGTGACAATAAGCCCGGTTAATAATTGAGAGGTGTCAATAAGACACCGATCCATTATTAATCCCAAAGTTTTTAAATGTTTAAAAAAAAGACACAGCAAGAAAAAAGTCTTTTAATGAAATAAAATACCACACAGTTTTCATTTCTTTTATTACACTCTCATTCCTGCGACGCCATCGATCTCCTGTAAAAAAGAAAAAAAACAAACCAACAGTATACCACCTGTCCGACGCAATCCATGGTAACGAGTGTCCCACGACGATCCAGCTCTGCTACATCGGAATGTCAGGCAGAGCCTAACATCCCGACGCAGCACAGCTGCTTACCAGCTTCCCCGGCGGTGACGTCATCGGACTGCTTTTCGGCCGGGATTACCCGGCAGCATGTGCAGTTATCGCGAGAAACTGGGGAGAAGATGATGGCGGCCATAGAGCAGTCCAGGACGTGACCGCCAGAGATCTTCTGCCAGGTAAGTGCCGCTGACTCCTGACAGACCCGACCGACGGACACTGACAGTGACAGGAACATTCCGATTCTGGTATCCGATATGACGAAAATATCGGAACTCGGAATCGGAATTCCGATACAGCAAATATCGACCGATACCCGATATTTGCAGTATCGGAATGCTCAACACTAGTCTTGGGTCAGATACCAAGAGGGCTTGCCACATACAAAGGGGGGAGGCAAAGGCATAGTCAGATTAAGCCAGTTGTACAGTAGCTTTGCGCAAATGATTTGTGCTTGCTCTGATCTCTATGTTTCTGTATTTGATCTTTGTTGCCTGACTTTGGACCTTGCCTTTGATCATCCATTTGCCTTGCCCTCTTGTCTTGATCTGCTACCTTCCTGGAATTCTTTTTTGTTGTATATTTCTTTATTGAGAAGAAACATGAGCAACAATACAGCATAAGGAGACAAATGCAATTACATTCCAAACATGCCGTGTGTTGCAGATATTGAAAGCAATGTAACAGAAAGATATTTATAAACAGTAACCAAAACAACATAAAAAGGACCACATTGGAGCATTTGTGGCAAAAGGAAAGAAATGAGAATAAAACAATGTCCACAATGGCAATGCCGAGTCGTTAAAGACCTATGGTGAGCTTCAATCAACGATAGTTATGTAGCGAGAATAAGCCAGTAAAAACAGATGGATATGATTGTGTGTAGCCCAGCTACGCAGGCACACATAAAAATCCAGGAGAGTGCACTAGAAGGTAACAGCGACGCTTGATATGCATTCACTGTCACTCACACATTCAGACACACCCATCTGAGATATAAGGGGGAGTGACACGTGACAGGAGTGATTAGTCTGAGGGAGTAGTCTGGAGGGAGAGTGAGAGAGAGAGGAGCTCAGATCAGTTAGCTCCGGGAGGCTTATGAGTGAGTCATCCCCTGGATAGTTATCTGTCTGAGCTAAGATCAGTTTGAGTGGAGCTTAGTGTTCAGTGGAGTTCAGCCTGTTAGCTTCCGTCTCAAGGACAGAGCAGCCATTCAGTCTCGGTCCTGTGTGGACTTTGGAGGAAACTGAGAGCTGTGCAGCGAGCTCTGGATGAAGCTGACATTATTCCACAACTGCCACAAGTGCTTATGTTAAAAGCGGGAAGCAGGGCGAAGGGCACAGTGGAGAAGATAGAGAAGTGCTACAGGTATTGGATTGCCTGCACTAAATTGCCGGACACCGGAGTCCGAAGTGTTGCTACAGTTTCAAGCTTAGTAACAAGAACACCGGAGGCATCTGGACTACAGGTCGCAGAGAGCAGCCCTAAGTGTCAATACGTAAGCAGAGTCAGGTGGAACAGGGACTTTGAGTCAAGTGCACGACAAAAGTAAGGACTTAGTTTCATCACTTAGAAGGCTCCACCACAACGTTGGCCGGGCAGTACAGCTATTGAGAAAGCTGGGGATTCAGAATTAACTTCGCTTCAGGCAAGTTGGATTCACATGTACATTGAAGTTAAGGAGGCCTCTAACCTGCTCAGCTGTTACCGGAATGTGCACTCTCCACCCCGACCAGCTCCCCGGGATCTGCTTGAACCACCATCAGTAAAAGGTATGAAAAGGAACTACCTTGTGTGTGACTGAATTCTTACTACCCCTGCATCATAACCACCATAGACTTCCAGGGACACGTCTCACCTGTGGGAGACTTACTATCAAGCTGCCCCATAACATCCCCTGTGAAGACCCTTACAGCAGCGCTGGTACAAATTACCAGAAACCACAGGTGGCGTCACGAATTATCCTAATAATCCCCTGTAAATATTCCCCCATTGCACGACCGCCAGGGCCACGGACCGAGCCACCGCTACCAGTGACAACTCCCATAGATGCCCATGGGCTCGGCTCCGAGTACCCCATAGCCCTGGTATCCACAATTGTGGTGCGTGGTCGCAACAACTAATTTTTGGCGTCACGAACAGGATACGAAACTTGCAATTGTGAGTCCTGTGTGCCTATATTGAACTGTTTGTGCAGAAAAGACTGTTGCTGCATTTGGCGCCAAATACCGCCATTTTACCGTCAAGTTGGCGCCCTGAGGCACTGGTGAAGAAGGTGGGCGTGCATTCGTGGGCGTGTACCCCCCTGAGGCGCGAAAGATATGGCCGCCCTCTCCAAGTGTTACTACAATGTGCGGTCCTGCCCCACTGCTAAAGAAATCCGCCTCCTCTTCATCCTCTATCCGAAGAGGAGGAGACGCAAATCCCGCCTCCACGGAAGAGACCAGACAGTTCCTGATGGAACCTACACTCTGGCATGGGACGAGGTGGCAGAAGGACAAGAGCAGCTATGCAGTGGAGCAGTGGAGCACAGGCCCTGCTCCCCGGAGAAGCTGTTGTTTGAACCAGAGCCATCCCTACTACAGAAGCTTCAGCAAACTATGCTGGAGCTGCAGAGGGAGAATGCAGTGCTCAGAAGATTAATCCAGCATCATGCAGACTTGCAGGAGACAGAGAGACGCTGGCGTGCCCAGATACAGCGGCTGCTGTGGGACGCAGTGCTCTCTCCCACAAGCATAATGCCGTCACCTGCTTTTCCAAGATCCCTGCTGAAGAAAGCTGAAGGAAAACCGGAGGCTGCCCCCAAAAGTGCTGTACCTGATCCCACCGATGGAGAGGTGGAAGAGAAGGAGGCTGAGGAGGTCCTGCCTGTTCCGAAGTGCCAGCCAGGTCAGGAGGCCGCAGCGGATTGTCGTTCCCCGGCGGGGACACCGGAGGGTTCCTGTCCATCGTTGCCAGAAGTCAACTGGGACGAGATGGAGCGTATTGATGACATCACGTATGCCGTCCAGTGGGAAAGAGAGATGCAGTGTCGTGAAGAGGAGCAGCGACGCCGGCAGGAGGAAGAGCGGGAGGTGCAGCGGAACCGACAACGGCAGTATGAGCAGTTGGTCGCTGACAAGGAGATGGTCCGCAACGACAAAGGTACCCGAAGGGAACCGCGGCGGCAGGGGTGCGTGGTAGAATTCCAGCTCCGCAAGGGCTGGGGTTTCATCCGGGAACCGGGACTCTATCCTGGGGTATTTGTGAGCCGCCGGGACGTAGAGTCCCACCTGCCCATCGGTCATCCGGGAAGGGACCTAGTAAACGGGGACATAGTGAGTTATACGCGGCACTGGGGTCTGAAGGGATGGTATGCCCTCAATGTGTCCATCGTTAGTGACCCCGTCCCCGACGCTGGTAATGTCAACACTACCGCAGCGTCCCCGTCTCGAGCGCCCACAGCACCAGGCCGTACTCCAGCATCGCCCCCTGCAGGCCCATCGCAATCTATGTCGCAATCGGCATCGCCTCCTGCTTACTCAACGCAAACCAAGTCGCAATCTGTACAGCAGCCCAGGTCTCAGCCAGCGCTGCCGCCTAAACCGCAAACTGCGACCAAAATAGTACCGCAAAATGTTGTGGCACCTGTAGCGACGCAATCGGCGTCTCACAAAGAAGAAGCACCTGGCGTGCCCCTAGCGGTTCGCACAAGGACTGTAGCGACCCAGACATTGATAGCAGGTCACGACCTGTTTGTTATGAGATCCAGAGAACATCGCGTCGTTCCGGCCCCAGGTGTGGAAGACGTAATTGAAGTCTGCAAGAAAATGTGAAGACCGGTAGGACCCAGACAGGGGTTTACCGCAACCAAGAAATGTATAAAGTTTTGAAAGAAAATTGCATTTTTGCACTTTAAGTATTGTATACTGATGTTTTACATATTTGGAATAGAATACCCGGCTGGGTAAAGAGAGAGTTAGGGAATTTTGAGGAAATTAAAAAAGTAATATGTTGATTGCATAGTTTTACATATAGAATACCCTGGTTGGGTAAAGCAAGTAAGTGAATACTTGAAGTATATATATAGATATATAATGTGAATATGAAAGTTAAAAATTATATTGTGAATATTTGACAATTGAAGTTTAAATATGTGTCTTTAACCATGTCATGGACTGAGAGGCTGAGGACTGAGCCAGCCCAGAACTTATCTCTGTAAATAGTTGCGCTTTGGTGCATTATCTTGGTTTTACATGAAACCATTGCTAACTACCTCAGAAGAAAAACCCGTATGGTGGGGCCCAGAGTGAGGTCTGCAATAAAGTCTTGCAGCCCACCCAGGACCCACGTGGGAGGTTTTTGGTGCGGGTCCTCCACAAGTATCTTGTATATAATAATAATAATAATAATCTTTATTTATATAGCGCCAACATATTCCGCAGCGCTTTACAGTTTAACAGTTTCAAAACACAAGTCATAGGTAACAACGTTAACAATACAATAATTAAAGCAAAATAAGCCGACCCTGCTCGTGAGAGCTTACAATCTACAATGAGGTGGGGGAGATACAAAGTACAGGTGTGTATATACAATGGTGCATTTACAATGATGGTCCAGCCATCTTGAGGGAGTGAGGCATGGATGGAGATAGTGAATGGGCTACACATACACACTTAAACATAGAACAACTTTGGTTAGTGAATGTGAGTATATTATATATATATGTTAGTATATATGCGAATGTTCGATATTTTGATATTTTGATACTTTTGTATTCTTCATTGTACATATTGAAACGTTCAAGAAATCCTTACCTCCCGGATGGGAAGAGTTAATATGTTATTGTTAATGCAAAACAAAATATTCTTTTTGTCTTTTACAGCCCGGGAGTGCTGTGTTTTACCAAGGGGGGATGTGTAGCCCAGCTACGCAGGCACACATAAAAATCCAGGAGAGTGCACTAGAAGGTAACAGCGACGCTTGATATGCATTCACTGTCACTCACACATTCAGACACACCCATCTGAGATATAAGGGGGAGTGACACGTGGCAGGAGTGATTAGTCTGAGGGAGTAGTCTGGAGGGAGAGTGAGAGAGAGAGGAGCTCAGATCAGTTAGCTCCGGAGGCTTATGAGTGAGTCATCCCCTGGATAGTTATCTGTCTGAGCTAAGATCAGTTTGAGTGGAGCTTAGTGTTCAGTGGAGTTCAGCCTGTTAGCTTCCGTCTCAAGGACAGAGCAGCCATTCAGTCTCGGTCCTGTGTGGACTTTGGAGGAAACTGAGAGCTGTGCAGCGAGCTCTGGATGAAGCTGACATTATTCCACAACTGCCACAAGTGCTTATGTTAAAAGCGGGAAGCAGGGCGAAGGGCACAGTGGAGAAGATAGAGAAGTGCTACAGGTATTGGATTGCCTGCACTAAATTGCCGGACACCGGAGTCCGAAGTGTTGCTACAGTTTCAAGCTTAGTAACAAGAACACCGGAGGCATCTGGACTACAGGTCGCAGAGAGCAGCCCTAAGTGTCAATACGTAACCGGAGTCAGGTGGAACAGGGACTTTGAGTCAAGTGCACGACAAAAGTAAGGACTTAGTTTCATCACTTAGAAGGCTCCACCACAACGTTGGCCGGGCAGTACAGCTATTGAGAAAGCTGGGGATTCAGAATTAACTTCGCTTCAGGCAAGTTGGATTCACATGTACATTGAAGTTAAGGAGGCCTCTAACCTGCTCAGCTGTTACCGGAATGTGCACTCTCCACCCCGACCAGCTCCCCGGGATCTGCTTTAACCACCATCAGTAAAAGGTATGAAAAGGAACTACCTTGTGTGTGACTGAATTCTTACTACCCCTGCATCATAACCACCATAGACTTCCAGGGACACGTCTCACCTGTGGGAGACTTACTATCAAGCTGCCCCATAACATCCCCTGTGAAGACCCTTACAGCAGCGCTGGTACAAATTACCAGAAACCACAGGTGGCGTCACAAACTATCCTAATAATCCCCTGTAAATATTCCCCCATTGCAGACCGCCAGGGCCACGGACCGAGCCACCGCTACCAGTGACAACTCCCATAGATGCCCATGGGCTCGGCTCCGAGTACCCCATAGCCCTGGTATCCACAATTGTGGTGCGTGGTCGCAACAATTGCGTCGTCGGGAATGAGCAGAGTTATGGGTAGAGGGGGAAGGGCCCCTACGTATTGGGGGATCACAAGTGGAGGGACTGAAACTCTGGTATGTTATGAAGGGAACTAAGGTTGACCCTTTTTAGTCATACTTTGTCTCCATGGCTCCCATGCCTCCAGAAACAGGTGATGTGAATGAGTTTCCCAACTGGAAAGTTCCTCTAGCCTAAATATTGAGTTAATTTTTTCGAACCACTCTGGTAGAGTAGGAGGGGTAGGATTCCTCCAGTGGGATGACATTAGATGCTTGGCTCCACTCAGCATTAGTGTTTCTTTAGTTTGCAATCCGCTGAAGGGCAGGAGAGCAGCACCTCCTTGGGGGATAGGTGTCTGGGGATTAGTTTAAGGTCTAGTAACGTTTTGTTCACTCCCGACCAGCAATCTTTTAGAAGTGGGCAGGTCCAGAAGATGTGTGTCATGTTACCCACTCCCAGGCCGCATCTCCAACAATCCTTTGACTCAGTTAGACCCAAGTGATGAAGGAACGCAGGAGTTCTGTACCATCTGGTGATAATCTTGTAAGCATTTTCTTGTAGTAAAGTGCATCTGGAAAAGCCCTTTGAATTAACCAAGATCTTATGAACCTCTGGATCTGTTAACGAGATATCCAATTCTTTCTCCCATGAGAGTAAACAGACTGGTTTCAATGTTGTGACGAGCGCAACAATATTTTTGTAGATTCTGGACAATAGTCCGGATATGGGATTAGGGAGTCTCGTCAACATTTCAATCCAGGACCATTTTTTGGTTGTAGTGTATTTAGAATTAAATTTTGTTAAGATTGCAGTAGCATGAGCTAATTGTAAAAAGTTTCTAGGAGGCACTTGGGCATCCTTGGGCCAAATGTCTGAGGGAGAGATATTTCCCAGCTCCAGGTGTGAGACAGCTTGGTATGGCAGTTTATGCCATAGATTATATGAGTCCCTGTAGTCGGGATTGAGGAGGTACGGAATGGAACTGATAGGGGCTAAAGCAGGGTGATTGTCTGATGCATTTAGAGATTTACTTAAGTCCGCTTTGATTTTAAGGGTAGTCTGGGTAATGTGGTCTAGTTTCAGGTGAGAGGGGGGTACCAAATTACTCCAGATGTAATGGTGCGCATTTTCATAGAGGAGAAGTATTTCCAAATTATTATGGGTTGGGGATTTTTGAGCTAGTGCAAGCTTTAGCCACCTACCAATGTGGATTGCTTTGTAATATGCGGGAAGATCGGGGAAATTCAGGCCTCCTGAAGGTTTGGGGAGAGTTAAAAATCTGTGTGAAAGTCTGGGTTTTTTGAATTTCCAGACATATTGTGAGGTAATTTTCGTGGTAGCGGTAAAGAAAGTTTTGGAGAGTGGAATTGGAATCATAGACATTGTGTATATTACTTTAGGTAAGATATATGTTTTAATTATGTTTATTCTTCCGATCCAGGACAGATATGGGTGATCGTAGGACTTCAGCTGTCCTTCAATCGTTTTAATCAACTTATCAAAGTTTTCTGCATACAACTAGGGGTGGTTGATGAGAAAAACCCCTAAATATTTAATGCTCCTTGAGGGCCATCTGAATGGGGTAGTGCCCTTTTTTTGGGAAACGTCGTCCTTCGAAGCCGACACATTCAGAGCCTCCGACTTATCCCAGTTAATTTTGAAATCGGAAAGCTCACTAAACCTGTGGAATAGATCAATTATGTTCTGTAGAGCAGTCTTGGGGTTAGTAAGAAGGATCAATAAATCGTCTGCGAAGGCTGCACACTTCTGTTCAGTATTTTTGATTTTTAATCCTCTTATATCAGGGTTCTGTCTGATAGCTTGAATCAACATCTCTATCACTAAAATAAAAAGGGTAGGTGATAGAGGGTGTGGGAGTAAGTCCCATTGACTTTTATTTTTGCGGACGGGGCGGAGTATAGAGAGAATATGGCGTTGACGAAGGTAGGGGGAAAGCCGAATTTTTCAAGAGTTTTTTCCATAAAGTGCCAATTTACTCGGTCGAAGGCCTTTTCGGCATCGGCAGAGAGGAGAATTAAGGGGGGAATTTGATGTAAGTGCACGGTTGATGGAGAGAAAAATCCTGGCTGTGTTGTCCTTGCCCTCTCTTTCTTTTACAATTCCCACTTGGTCTGGGTGGATAATTTAGGGAGGAATTTGCTAACTCTAGTGGCTAGGATTTTAGCCCACAGCTTTATGTCCATATTTAGTAAGGAAATGGGGTGGTAGCTGTCACACAACTCAGGGTTCTTTCCTTCTTTGGGGATGATGGTTATGTAGGCTTCCTGCGCTTGCTTGGGAAGGGGTGCACCATTTAGGAGTTCATTAAAGAGATTAGAAAGTTGGGGGGCTAGTACATCAGCGAATGTTTTATAATATATACCGTATATACTCGTGTATAAGCCGAGATTTTCAGCCCATTTTTTAGGGCTGAAAGTCCCCCTCTCGGATTATACACGAGTATACCGGGGGGTTGGCGAGGGAGGGGGGTGTCGGATGATACTCACCCCTCCGCCGGCGCGTCTCTGTGGCCCCCCAGCTTCTCCCACGATCTCCGGCTCCTTCCTGCAGCGGTCACATGGTACCGCTCATTAAAGTCATGAATATGCACATATTCATGACTTTAATGAGTGGTTCCACTTGACCGTGTAGGATGGAAGAGCTGCGGAGACCGCCGAGAAGAGGAGAGGCTGCAGAGACGCGCCGGCGGAAGGGTGAGTATAGCGATATTTACCTGTCCCCGGACCACCGCTGCGCGCTGCTCCCTCGTCCGACTCCTCTGGCTGTGAATGTTCAGGCAGAGGGCGCGATGACGTCGTTAGTGCGTGTGGCGCCCTGAGGGTCCAGTCGCCACGGAGATGTTGCATCTCACCCAGAGGTGTGACACCTGACTCTCAGGAAAGGAGGAAGCACCCCTTAGACTCCACACCGCATCCATCACACACTATGCTAGATGAGCATACGGACGGACACGTCGGGAGGATGGTCTGACTCAGTCTAGTTAGGAAAGGGTGTAGTTAGTGGGTGGGTGGAGCTTAGGCAGCACTTAGGCTGCGTGTAGTTTTAGAGAGGAGTTAGTTCTCTTCAGGAGAGCAGGCAGCCAGTCAGTGACTGAGGCTTCGCTGGAGTTCATCCCAGGGGCAGCTGCTGAAGGAGCGAAAGGGTCCTGGGCAGAGACGGCTTGGGCTACCGTAGCCCATTCCAGTGTAGGACCAGGCCGACACAGGGGACGGTCCCTAGACTAGCGAGAAAGCTTCAGGCTCTGCTAGTAAAGCTGACGGCGGTGGTCGCTTCATGGGCAATTGCCACTAGCTACCAGCATCTCACCGGAAGGCAGTGTAGAGCCCAGCTGCGCTTGGAATCTCATTTCCCGGAGGGATGCACTGAAGGTAACCACCACAAGAGACCTGATATTCATTCACACATTTTCACCCGTCCCTAGAGCCACCAGAGGGAGCCCTTTCAGAGTATATAGGGTGGGTGGAGACACTGAGAGAGCAGTCTAGTCTAGTCTAACAGTCTAGCTGGAACAGAGAGAAGCTCAGCAGCCTAGCTGAGAGGAGTGTTAGAGAGTAGCTCTAGGAGTGAGCACAGATCAGTGAGTCTGCAAAGCCAGGTGCAGGTCAGACGGTGAATCCTGATAGCCGCTTCAGACAGAGCTTAGAAAGAAGGAGGGAAAGAGAACAGCAGTTATTGAAAGAACCTGAAGACTGCAGCTTTGAGCTTAGTTCAATGTGTGGAGGCTAGTACAAGTGGAAAGATAGCCACTCCAGCCTATTCAGAACTGAGTCAACTGAGTGCAGTTCAGGGAGAAAGCGTGCCGATGCTTTGAGAGCGGTGAAGAGAGATAAGAATCAGCCATCTACTGCTAGTGTGCTTATGTTAAAGGTCGGAGTAGGACGAAAGGCGAGTGGAGTAAGAAGAGAGTAACGGAGGTTGAAACAGCATTGATAGCTTACCTCTACTCTGAATAACCGGACACCGGGTCCAAACTTGCTAGAATCTACACGACTAGTAGGAGATACCGGAGACCCTGCGAGACTTCAAGTCGCAGGGGCCCACAAGTGTTGATACGTAACCGGGATCAGGAAGACAGGAGTCTGGTCAGGGCAACCATTAGAGACTGTGTTCTTTCCAAGAGAAGGCCTTACCACAAAGTCAGAGTTAGGCCTCGTTTCACACAGGTCAGAAACTCACACTACAGGAGTATGGAGGCCCTACACCTACTCAGTGGGAATAACTGGACGTGCATCCTTTACCCTGCAGTACCCCGGGACGTGCCTGCAACTACATCAGTAAAGGTACAGAAAGAGACATTCGTGTGTGTGTCTGCCTTATTACTCCTGCGGCTGAACTCCCCTTCTCCATCCTGCACCCCTACACCGCCATCTACCCTGAGGGACCCAGTCTTGCCTGTGGAAGACTTAACACCTTGCTGCTCAGAAACAACCCTCAGCGGATTTACACAGCAACGCTGGTCACAATGACCAGGTACCACAGGTGGCGTCACGAACATTTTACAAACCACTTTAATCCCCTGTAAGTATCCCCCTTTTCAGTGAGCGCCCAGGGCCATGGACCGAGCTGTGTCGCCGTGACATCCCCCATAGAAGTGAACGGGCTCGGTGCCGAGTACCCCACAGGCCCTGGCAGGCGACTCATCTTTAGGCATCACGAACAGGATTCTGAAGCTCGCTATAAGCGAGTCCTGTGTGCCTGAATTGGACTGTTTTTGTGCAAAAGACTGTGATTGCTATTTTTGTGACTTTGCCGCCATTTTGCCGCCATTTTACTACCATGTTCGCGCCCTGAGGCACTGGTGAAGAAGGAGGGCGTGCATTCGTGGGCGTGCCCCCCCTGTGGCGCGAAAATTATGGCCGCCCTGTCGAAATGCTTCTACAACATCAGATCGTGCCCACAGCAAAGGAGATCCGCCTCCTCTTCATCCTCAGTGCAAGGAAGAGAAAGCGAAAGTCCCGCCTCCACGGAAAAGACCAGAGCATTCCGGATGGAAAGCACAGTCTGGCTTGGAGAGCGATGGCAGAAGGACGGGAGTCGCTGTGTGGGGGAAAGGAGGTGCGCAGACCCTGTTCCCCTGAAGAGGCGCAGCCTGTACCCGAACAGTTTCCAGGTCGGGAAGGAGATGGCGAGCCCTATTGTGTGGAGGAGGTGGCTGCTGCGCTGCTGGATCTAGCCCGGCAACGCGCAGAGATGGAGGCGATGGAGCGGAGCTGGCGGGCCCTGAAACTGCGGCTGCAGTGGGACCGACTGCTCTCCCCCCAAGATGCGCGACTACCATCCGCGCCACCACTGGAACCAGCGGCTGAGAGGGAACCGGAGGCCGAAACCGGAAGAGCTTTACCTGGCACAAACGAGGACGCGGCGGGAGGAGAGGAGGCTGCGGAGGCCTTGCCCGGACCGGAATGCCAGCCAGGCCTGGAACCAGATGCTGTACCGGAAACTAAAGAATGCAGTCCCCCGGTAGGGACGATGGAAGAGATCCTGCCCGGAGCTGTGGAGACCGACTGGGAGGAAATGGAGCTCCTGGACGACGTGGAGCACGCCGCCCAGAGAGAAAATGAGTGGAGACGCCGAGAACAGGAGGAGCGGCAGCAGCGGGAGCAGTGTGAGGTGCAGCGGCTTCGCCAGAGGTACCGGGAGAGAGATCTCGCCGATAAGGAGAATGTACGGCGAGAGAGAGGTACGCTCCGGGAACCGTGGCGCCAGGGGGCAATACGGGAGTTCAAGCTTCAGGGAGGCTGGGGGTTCATACATGAGCCCGGGCTCTACCAGGAAGTCTTTGTAAACCGCAGGGATGTGGAGTCTCACCTGCCTGAGGGACACCCGGATAGGGACCTGCTGATAGGGGATGTTGTCAACTACACCCGGCATTGGGGCCTTAAGGGGTGGTATGCCCTGAATGTCTCCAGAATCAGCGCCCCAGTCCCAGAAGCAGGGAATGCGCCCCGCGTCTCTGTGTCCCAGGCCCCAACCACACCAGCGCCCTCCGCGCACGTGCGTCACGTTCTGATGCGCTGCAGAGCGCAGCGGCTGCTAGCGCGCCCCCTGCTGAGTCATGCCTGCGCATGCAGCAGAGATCAAGTTGGAGTGAGGCACCTGTCAGGCCTCCAGGGAATCGTATGGAGAAAGTTGTAATGAGAACTGTGGCTACCCAGACCCTGGAAGCAGGACACGATATAATGGTGTTGCGGTTTAAAACCCATAGTGTGCTTCCAGCCCAAGGTATAGAAGATGCTGCCATGTTTAGAGATTCATCTGATGAAGACCAGTAGGACCCGGACAGGGTTTACTGTACTGTATAAAGTTACCAGAGATGTCTTGTTGAAATGTTGCACTTTAAGGTTTTACAGAGTATACCCCAGTTGGGTACTGAGTGTGATTTAATGTGATTTATGATGATGATGATGTTCATTGATTATGGACTGGTGCTGAGGACACTTGCAGCACAAAGACACTTTTTGTATATAGTTAGCACCTTTGTGCTCCATCTTGGTTTTACGTAAACCATCACTCAAGAAGACGTTTGGTGTGGCCGAAAGTGAGGTCTGCTAAAAGAGAAGTCTTGCAGCCCACCCAAGACCACCGTGGGAGGTTTGGAGCGGGTCCTCCACAAATATAATGTGTACTTGAACTGCATAGTATTTTTGCACTGCATTTTCTACTTTTTCTATTTGTATTAAAAGTGTATTTATTGTTGTAACGTTAAAGAGTCAACACCTCCCGTAAGGGAAGAGTTAATGTTTTGTAGCTAAAAATGTTTTCTTTCAGCCCGGGAGTGCTGATCTTAACCAGGGGGGATGTAGAGCCCAGCTGCGCTTGGAATCTCATTTACCGGAGGGATGCACTGAAGGTAACCACCACAAGAGACCTGATATTCATTCACACATTTTCACCCATCCCTAGAGCCACCAGAGGGAGCCCTTTCAGAGTATATAGGGTGGGTGGAGACACTGAGAGAGCAGTCTAGTCTAGTCTAGCAGTCTAGCTGGAACAGAGAGAAGCTCAGAAGCCTAGCTGAGAGGAGTGTTAGAGAGTAGCTCTAGGAGTGAGCACAGATCAGTGAGTCTGCAAAGCCAGGTGCAGGTCAGACGGTGAATCCTGATAGCCGCTTCAGACAGAGCTTAGAAAGAAGGAGGGATAGAGAACAGCAGTTATTGAAAGAACCTGAAGACTGCAGCTTTGAGCTTAGTTCAATGTGTGGAGGCTAGTACAAGTGGAAAGATAGCCACTCCAGCCTAGTCAGAACTGAGTCAACTGAGTGCAGTTCAGGGAGCAAGCGTGCCGACGCTTTGAGAGCGGTGAAGAGAGAGAAGAATCAGCCATCTACTGCTAGTGTGCTTATGTTAAAGGTCGGAGTAGGACGAAAGGCGAGTGGAGTAAGAAGAGAGTAACGGAGGTTGAAACAGCATTGATAGCTTACCTCTATCTGAATAACCGGACACCGGGTCCGAGCTTGCTAGAATCTACACGACTAGTAGGAGATACCGGAGACCCTGCGAGACTTCAAGTCGCAGGGGCCCACAAGTGTTGATACGTAATCGGGGTCAAGAAGACAGGAGTCTGGTCAGCGCAACCATTAGAGACTGTGTTCTTTCCAAGAGAAGGCCCTACCACAAAGTCAGCCGGACGTGTAAAGTTGAAGACAGAGTTAGGCCTCGTTTCACACAGGTCAGAAACTCACACTACAGGAGAATGGAGGCCCTACACCTACTCAGTGGGAATAACTGGACATGCATCCTTCACCCTGCAGTACCCCGGGACGTGCCTGCAACTACATCAGTAAAGGTACAGAAAGAGACTTTCGTGTGTGTGTCTGCCTTATTACTCCTGCGGCTGAACTCCCCTTCTCCATCCTGCACCCCTACACCGCCATCTACCCTGAGGGACCCAGTCTTGCCTGTGGAAGACTTAACACCTTGCTGCCCAGAAACAACCCCTCAGCGGATTTACACAGCAGCGCTGGTCACACTGACCAGGTACCACAGATGGCGTCACGAACATTTTACAAACCACTTTAATCCCCTGTAAGTATCCCCCTTTTCAGTGAGCGCCCAGGGCCACGGACCGAGCTTTGTCGGCGTGACATCCCCCAAAGAAGTGAACAGGCTCGGTGCCGAGTACCCTACAGGAGTTGGCGGGCGACTCAGCAGCAGTAGGGTCAAGTACGTGCAGACACAGGATTGATCTGTTAACTGAAAGGACTCATAGCTCCCTTGTCCGAAGGCTCTGTGGTGGCGTGGTGCGTGGAAGTAAGGAGTATTAGCACTGAGAGAGAAAAGGCCAGAAAAGAACACACTGAACGGGAGTCTTTGGAAGTGTGACTAACTTACCTGAGGGTTGCTGGACCACTCACTTGGAGGACACAGTGCCAGGCGGGTATCTGTACGTGCACAACAGACTTTGAGTAAAACCCTGAAACTGCACTTGAACTGTTTCCCTGAATTATTCCAGCGACGCACACTCCCCTCTGCTACATCCTCAAGCACCATCCCTGCACTACAACATCTCCCTGCCCTGGAAGGACACAGCCTCACCTGTAGGAGGCTTATCATCTAGCTGCACAACACCATCCCTTCCAGAGGACCTGCAGAGCAGCGCTGCTCACCCTGACCAGATACTACAGGTGGGGTCACGAATAATCATACGAACACTAATCCCCTGTAAATATCCCCTTTTTGGTGAACACCCAGGGCCACGGACCGAGTCGCGGCTGCCGTGATATCCCCCATAGAAGTCGACGGGCTCGGTGCCAAGTACTTCACGGCCCTGATGGGCGGCTCATGTGCGCCGCGTGCTCTGCCTGATCATTTACTGCCGAGGACCCGGAAGAGGGAGCAACGCAGCGGTGGACCGGTCTGGTGACAGGTAAATATCTCAGGTGCCGGGATCCTGAACGAGCGGTGACACCGGCACCTGTCCTCCATAGCGCGCCGGTGTCACCGCCTGCTCAGGACACCGGCATCTGGCCCCCAGCGACGAGAGGTGAGTATGTCATTTTTTTGCAGCAGCACGGCAGCATAAGTGACCTATACTATGGGGCATAATCTGTGGAGCATATGGGGGCATAATCTGTGGAGCATATGGGGGCATAATCTGTGCAGCATATGGGGGCATAATCTGTGCAGCATATGGGGGCATTATCTGTGCAGCACATGGGTGCATAATCTGTGGAGCATATGGAGGCATAATCTGTGGAGCATATGGGGGCATAATCTGTGCAGCATATTGGGCATAATCTTTGGAGCATATGGGGCATAATCTGTGCAGCATATGAGGGCATAATCTGTGGAGCAATGGGGGCATTATCTAGCATATTGGGCATAATCTGTGGAACATATGGGGCATAATATGTGGAGCATATGGGGCATAATCTGTGGAACATATGGGGGCATAATCTGTGGAGCATATGGGGCATAATCTGTGGAGCATATGGGGCATATTCTGTGGAACATATGGGGGCATAATCTGTGGAGCATATGGGGGCATAATCTGAGGAGCATATTGGGCATAATCTGTGGAGCATATGGGGGCATAATCTGTGCAGCATATGGGGGCATAATCTGTGCAGCATATGGGGGCATAATCTGTGCAGCATATGGGGGCATAATCTGTGGAGCATCATATGGGGGCATAATCATTTTTCACCCTAGGCTTATACGAGAGTCAATAAGTTTTCCCAGTTTTTTGTGGCAAAAATAGGGGTGTCGGCTTATACACAGGTCGGCTTATACATGAGTATATACGGTAATCGGAAATCCATCTGGGCCTGGTGACTTGCCTTTAGGTATTGATTTTAGGGTATCTAAAATTTCTTGTATTGTGATTGGTGCCAGCAGCAAGACCCTGTCTGAAGAAGTGAGTTTAGGTAATTCGAGAAAAGAAAGGAAAGATTGAATTTTGTCCTCAGCTATCGAGGGGTCTGTCATTGAGGGGGGCCTGGGGAGGTTGTAAAGGTCCTCATAGAATCGCTTAAAAGCCTGTGCAATGTCATCAGTGTTAGTGACTATTTGAGAGTTTTCATTTCTTATTTTCCGTATAAAAGCACTATCCATGTGTTTTTTGAGGAGTGATGAAGTGAGTTTACTCCCTTTGTTGCCATGCATGTAGAATCTCTGCTTGCTTCTAAGGAAGGTTTTGGCTGTGCGTACATTTAGAATGTCTTTTAACTTGTTCCTTAGAGTTTTCAGGGATTCCTGCGCTTGGGCAGCCAAAGATTTTTTGTGAATAGTTTCAAGAGTGTTGATTTGGTGGATGATAGATAAAATTTCTTTATCCCTGTTTTTCTTTACAAAGGAACCTATGGCTATAAATTCTCCTCTGATCACTGACTTGTGAGCTTCCCAAGTCATGGGGAGGGAGATATCTGGGTGCAAATTTTCCTTGAAGAACAGATAGAGTGAGCTTTTTATATTGTCACGGTTTTTCTTATTGTCCAGGAGAGTTTCGTTTAGCCTCCACGCCCCCATGGGCCTAGGTAGTAAGGTAATAGTGATATCCAAGAATATATGTGCATGGTCTGAAACCGTGATAGTGCCAATGGAGGCTTTATTTATTAGGGGGAGGGAATGATTTTGGACAAATAAATAGTCTAACCTTTGGTATGAGTTATGTGGGGGAGAGAAAAAGGCATAGTGATAGGGTTCGAGTTCCCACTGCTGCACAAGGGGAGGCTTGAACCAGTCCCGCTGCGGTCCCCCATCCATCTCCTGCCGCAGTGGAGCCTGCTCAGCAAAGACGTCGGTCCCAGCATCTCGCCCGGTCTAATACTGTGCAGAGACTTGCTGCTACCGCTCCAGGTTCTGCTATTGTAGCCAGTACTGGTCAGCGGCGAGCAGACGTCTTTAGGACTAAGTCCTGCATTTCCCCTTCTGAGCATGCCCAGGGTAAGATCTCTCATTGGAGATCAGGGGTCACATGCTCAGGTACTGCAGCAGCTCCTATTGGTCCGCCAGGAAGGTCCTGAAACTACATGTGTTCTGGAACAGTTTCTCATTGGTCCTTTTCTGGCAGGTCCTGTAGTTGCTACTATAAAAGGGTTGCATGGCCTTGGGGCCATGCGCTAGTATGAATTGCATTATGTGCTTTGCGCCAGTGTGATCATGCACGCATGTGGTTAGGGCTCGGCTGAAATAAGCCCCTAGAATACCGGCACCTCCGGTGAGGAGATTCTTATGCACATGTTCAGGGCTTAGCTGAAATAAGCCCCTAGAATACCGGCTTCTCCGGTGAGATTATTTGTGTTGCTGACTGCATGACCACGGACTGCTATCCGCACAGCAGTTATCTGTGTAGCCCTGTGGTGTTAACAGGACACAGTCGCTGTCTCGGCGGCTTTACCGCAGCGACTCTGTGGTGTAACAGAGTTCGCTTATACAGCCATATAGTGCCACAGCATCTATGTTTGCGACTATGTGAAGTAACAGAGTTCGCCTTTACCGCCATCTTACTAGCAGCATGCTCTGCCTGCACTGTGGACCCCAGGCTGCGAACGCACCCACTATTTACAATTATTTTGTGCGTTCCTGTTATGTTTCGGTAGCTGAGGAGAAACTGCAAAAAATAGCCAAAGTAGCAATACACCAGAGAGGCTGGAAACTATTGGATTACAGTAACCTAAACTAACCGCCACACTAGAAGTAGCCGTGGAGCGTACCTATGGTGATCCTAGACGCCTCGTCACAGCCGGAGAGATAGCTACACCTAAAGGCAGAAAGATGATTGCTATCTGACCCGGAGCAGAATCCCCAAAGAAATAGGAAGCCCCCGAACATGTAATGGCAGTTAGACAAGAAGAAAACACTGACACAGACAGAAAATAGAATGAGCAAACGCTGGGGCCCAATCTGTCTAGATAGAAAAGTAAAGGAAAGAATTCTGACTGCAACCCGAAAAAACCCTGACAAAAATACCAACACTTCTGATTAACAAAAAACCTGAGATCACATGATCTCTACCACCTAAATCAGATCACTGGTGTAACACACAGCAACACAGCAAATAAAAAGTGACAAAGGAACAAAGTAAAAATGCAAACACACAATGAGCACAATTGCAGCGCAAGACCCCAAAAGGGGACCAGGCTGCAGTCCACTGCAAGCAGCTAACCAGCAGTGAAAATCCAACAGAGGAAAAAAAACAACAAAACACTTATCTGAATGAGAGCAGGGAAGCAAGCTGTGCTCCAAGCAAGAGCAAGAGGAACAATTGATTACCGGCAAGGCTGCTGGGAACTCAGGTCACTTATATCATACCATTCAGAGCCAGCTGAAGGCCATTCAGTAATTAGTTCATTACCCTCAGCAACCACCGGAGGGAGTCCCAGCTCAGAAGTCGCCTCCAAGGTATTCACAACAGTACCCCCCCTTGAGGAGGGGTCACCGAAGCCTCACCTGCACAACCAGGCCGATCAGGATCAGCTCGATGATAGGCACGGATAAGGGTCCCAGCATGGATGTCCAAAGCAAACACCCAAGAATTGTCCTCCTGCCCATAACCTCTCCACTTAACCAAATACTGGAGTTTCTGTCTAGCAAAACGAGAATCCAATATTTTCTCAACCACATACTCCAAATTGCCCTCAACCAAAACAGGATCAGGAGGTGCAGCCATAGGAACCACTGGCTCGATAAACCTCTTCAATAAGGACTTGTGGAACACTTTATGGATCTTAAATGTCCCTGGAAGAAGCAAACGGAAGGAAACAGGATTAATAATTTCCATGATCTTATAAGGTCCAATGAACCTTGGCTTAAATTTTGGAGATGCAACCTTCATAGGGATATTTCTTGAGGACAACCAAACCAAGTCCCCCACTTTAAAACGAGGACCATCAGTCCTATGCCGGTTGGCAAACCGCTGGGCCTTCTCCACTACCTGGTCCCAAATCTGCTGCATACACTGCACAATAGAGTCAACCCCTGGATAGACAGAAGCCTCCGCTTGTTTTGAAGAAAATCGAGGGTGTAACCCAGAATTGCAGAAAAATGGAGACATCAAGATGGCAGAGCTAGCCCTATTATTAAGAGCAAACTCAGCCAAAGGCAAAAAAGAGACCCAGTCATCTTGATCAGCAGACACAAAACATCTCAAATAAGTCTCCAAGGTCTGGTTTGTTCTCTCAGTTTGTCCATTGGTCTGAGGGTGAAATGCAGAGGAGAAAGATAACTGAACACCAAGTTTAGAACAAAATGTCCTCCAAAATCTGGAAACAAACTGGACTCCTCTGTCAGACACAATATTCTCAGGAATGCCATGTAGTGTAGCATGACGCCGAGAACAGGAGGAGCGGCAGCAGCGGGAGCAGTGTGAGGTGCAGCGGCTTCGCCAGAGGTACCGGGAGAGAGATCTCGCCGATAAGGAGAATGTACGGCGAGACAGAGGTACGCTCCGGGAACCGTGGCGCCAGAGGGCAATACGGGAGTTCAAGCTTCAGGGAGGCTGGGGGTTCATACATGAGCCCGGGCTCTACCAGGAAGTCTTTGTAAACCGCAGGGATGTGGAGTCTCACCTGCCTGAGGGACACCCGGATAGGGACCTGCTGATAGGGGATGTTGTCAACTACACCCGGCATTGGGGCCTTAAGGGGTGGTATGCCCTGAATGTCTCCAGAATCAGCGCCCCAGTCCCGAAAGCAGGGAATGCGCCTGCGTCTCTGTGTCCCAGGCCCCAACCACACCAGCGCCCGTCCGCGCACGTGCGTCACGTTCTGATGCGCTGTAGAGCGCAGCGGCTGCTAGCGCGCCCCCTGCTGAGTCATGCCTGCGCATGCAGCAGAGATCAAGATGGAGTGAGGCACCTGTCAGGCCTCCAGGGAATCGTATGGAGAAAGTTGTAATGAGAACTGTGGCTACCCAGACCCCGGAAGCAGGCACGATATAATGGTGTTGCGGTTTAAAACCCATAGTGTGCTTCCAGCCCAAGGTATAGAAGATGCTGCCATGTTTAGAGATTCATCTGATGAAGACCAGTAGGACCCGGACAGGGTTTACTGTACTGTATAAAGTTACCAGAGATGTCTTGTTGAAATGTTGCACTTTAAGGTTTTACAGAGTATACCCCAGTTGGGTACTGAGTGTGATTTAATGTGATTTATGATGATGATGTTCATTGATTATGGACTGGTGCTGAGGACACTTGCAGCACAAAGACACTTTTTGTATATAGTTAGCACCTTTGTGCTCCATCTTGGTTTTACGTAAACCATCACTCAAGAAGACGTTTTGTGTGGCCGAAAGTGAGGTCTGCTAAAAGAGAAGTCTTGCAGCCCACCCAAGACCACCATGGGAGGTTTGGAGCGGGTCCTCCACAAATATAATGTGTACTTGAACTGCATAGTATTTTTGCACTGCATTTTCTACTTTTTCTATTTGTATTAAAAGTGTATTTATTGTTGTAACGTTAAAGAGTACTCACCTCCCGTAACGGAAGAGTTAATGTTTGTAGCTAAAAATGTTTTCTTTCAGCCCGGGAGTGCTGATCTTAACCAGGGGGGATGTAGAGCCCAGCTGCGCTTGAAATCTCATTTACCGGAGGGATGCACTGAAGGTAACCACCACAAGAGACCTGATATTCATTCACACATTTTCACCCATCCCTAGAGCCACCAGAGGGAGCCCTTTCAGAGTATATAGGGTGGGTGGAGACACTGAGAGAGCAGTCTAGTCTAGTCTAGCAGTCTAGCTGGAACAGAGAGAAGCTCAGCAGCCTAGCTGAGAGGAGTGTTAGAGAGTAGCTCTAGGAGTGAGCACAGATCAGTGAGTCTGCAAAGCCAGGTGCAGGTCAGACGGTGAATCCTGATAGCCGCTTCAGACAGAGCTTAGAAAGAAGGAGGGATAGAGAACAGCAGTTATTGAAAGAACCTGAAGACTGCAGCTTTGAGCTTAGTTCAATGTGTGGAGGCTAGTACAAGTGGAAAGATAGCCACTCCAGCCTAGTCAGAACTGAGTCAACTGAGTGCAGTTCAGGGAGCAAGCGTGCCGACGCTTTGAGAGCGGTGAAGAGAGAGAAGAATCAGCCATCTACTGCTAGTGTGCTTATGTTAAAGGTCGGAGTAGGACGAAAGGCGAGTGGAGTAAGAAGAGAGTAACGGAGGTTGAAACAGCATTGATAGCTTACCTCTACTCTGAATAACCGGACACCAGGTCCGAGCTTGCTAGAATCTACACGACTAGTAGGAGATACCGGAGACCCTGCGAGACTTCAAGTCGCAGGGGCCCACAAGTGTTGATACGTAACCGGGGTCAGGAAGACAGGAGTCTGGTCAGCGCAACGATTAGAGACTGTGTTCTTTCCAAGAGAAGGCCCTACCACAAAGTCAGCCGGACGTGTAAAGTTGAAGACAGAGTTAGGCCTCGTTTCACACAGGTCAGAAACTCACACTACAGGAGTATGGAGGCCCTACACCTACTCAGTGGGAATAACTGGACATGCATCCTTCACCCTGCAGTACCCCGGGACGTGCCTGCAACTACATCAGTAAAGGTACAGAAAGAGACTTTCGTGTGTGTGTCTGCCTTATTACTCCTGCGGCTGAACTCCCCTTCTCCATCCTGCACCCCTACACCGCCATCTACCCTGAGGGACCCAGTCTTGCCTGTGGAAGACTTAACACCTTGCTGCCCAGAAACAACCCCTCAGCGGATTTACACAGCAGCGCTGGTCACACTGACCAGGTACCACAGATGGCGTCACGAACATTTTACAAACCACTTTAATCCCCTGTAAGTATCCCCCTTTTCAGTGAGCGCCCAGGGCCACGGACCGAGCTTTGTCGCCGTGACATCCCCCATAGAAGTGAACAGGCTCGGTGCCGAGTACCCCACAGGCCTTGGCGGGCGACTCAGCAGCAGTAGGGTCAAGTACGTGCAGACACAGGATTGATCTGTTAACTGAAAGGACTCATAGCTCCCTTGTCCGAGGGCTCTGTGGTGGCGTGGTGCGTGGAAGTAAGGAGTATTAGCACTGAGAGAGAAAAGGCCAGAAAAGAACACACTGAACGGGAGTCTTTGGAAGTGTGACTAACTTACCTGAGGGTTGCTGGACCACTCACTTGGAGGACACAGTGCCAGGCGGGTATCTGTAAGTCCACAACAGACTTTGAGTAAAACCCTGAAACTGCACTTGAACTGTTTCCCTGAATTATTCCAGCGACGCACACTCCCCTCTGCTACATCCTCAAGCACCATCCCTGCACTACAACATCTCCCTGCCCTGGAAGGACACAGCCTCACCTGTAGGAGGCTTATCATCTAGCTGCACAACACCATCCCTTCGAGAGGACCTGCACAGCAGCGCTGGTCACCCTGACCAGATACTACAGGTGGGGTCACGAATAATCATACGAACACTAATCCCCTGTAAATATCCCCTTTTTGGTGAACACCCAGGGCCACGGACCGAGTCGCGGCTGCCGTGACATCCCCCAAAGAAGTCGACGGGCTCGGTGCCAAGTACTTCACGGCCCTAACGGGCGGCTCATGTGCGCCGCGCGCTCTGCCTGATCATCTACTGCCGAGGACTCGGAAGAGGGAGCAACGCAGCGGTGGACCGGTCTGGTGACAGGTAAATATCTCAGGTGCCGGGATCCTGAACGAGCGGTGACACCGGCACCTGTCCTCCATAGCGCGCCGGTGTCACCGCCTGCTCAGGACACCGGCATCTGGCCCCCAGCGACGAGAGGTGAGTATGTCATTTTTTTGCAGCAGCACGGCAGCATAAGTGACCTATACTATGGGGCATAATCTGTGGAGCATATGGGGGCATAATCTGTGGAGCATATGGGGGCATAATCTGTGCAGCATATGGGGGCATAATCTGTGCAGCATATGGGGGCATTATCTGTGCAGCACATGGGTGCATAATCTGTGGAGCATATGGGGCATAATCTGTGCAGCATATGAGGGCATAATCTGTGGAGCAATGGGGGCATTATCTAGCATATTGGGCATAATCTGTGGAACATATGGGGCATAATATGTGGAGCATATGGGGCATAATCTGTGGAACATATGGGGGCATAATCTGTGGAGCATATGGGGCATAATATGTGGAGCATATGGGGCATAATCTGTGGAACATATGGGGGCATAATCTGTGGAGCATATGGGGCATAATCTGTGGAGCATATGGGGGCATATTCTGTGAAACATATGGGGACATAATCTGTGGAGCATATGGGGGCATAATCTGAGGAGCATATTGGGCATAATCTGTGGAGCATATGGGGGCATAATCTGTGCAGCATATGGGGGCATAATCTGTGCAGCATATGGGGGCATAATCTGTGCAGCATATGGGGGCATAATCTGTGGAGCATCATATGGGGCATAATCATTTTTCACCCTAGGCTTATACGCGAGTCAATACGTTTTCCCATTTTTTTGTGGCAAAAATAGGGGGGTCGGCTTATACACAGGTCGGCTTATACATGAGTATATACGGTAATCGGAAATCCATCTGGGCCTGGTGACTTGCCTTTAGGTATTGATTTTAGGGTATCTAAAATTTCTTGTATTGTGATTGGTGCCAGCAGCAAGACTCTGTCTGAAGAAGTGAGTTTAGATAATTCGAGAAAAGAAAGGAAAGATTGAATTTTGTCCTCAGCTATCGAGGGGTCTGTCATTGAGGGGGGCCTGGGGAGGTTGTAAAGGTCCTCATAGAATCGCTTAAAAGCCTGTGCAATGTCATCAGTGTTAGTGACTATTTGAGAGTTTTCATTTCTTATTTTCCGTATAAAAGCACTATCAATGTGTTTTTTGAGGAGTGATGAAGTGAGTTTACTCCCTTTGTTGCCATGCATGTAGAATCTCTGCTTGCTTCTAAGGAAGGTTTTGGCTGTGCGTACATTTAGAATGTCTTTTAACTAGTGTTGAGCGATACGATACCGCAAGTATCGGGTATCGGCCGATATTAGCTCTATCGGACTTTCGATACTTAGTTCCGATATTTTCGTCTTATCGGATACCGGAATCGGAATTGTCACTGTCAGTGTCCGTCGGTCGGGTCTGTCAGGAGTCAGCGGCACTTACCTGGCAGAAGATCTCCGGCGGTCACGGGCTGGACTGCTTGATGGCCGCCATCATCTTTCCCCGGCGGTCACATGCAGTTTCTCGCGATAACTGCAGTGACTGCTGGGTAATCCCGGCCGTAAAGCAGTCAGTCCGATGACGTCACCGCCGGGGAAGCAGGTAATCAGCTGTGCTGCGTCGAGATGACAGGCTCTGCCTGTCATTGCGATGTAGCAGAGCTGGATCGTCGTGGGACTGTCGTTACTATGGACTGCGTCGGACAGGTGGTATACTGTTGGTTTGTTTTTTTTCTTTTTTTACAGGAGATCGATGGCGTCGCAGGAATGAGTGTATAGTAAAATTAATGAAAACTGTGTTGTCTCTTTTATTTCATTAAAATACTTTTTTCTTGCTGTGTCTTTTTTTTTATACATTTAAAAACTTTGGGATTAATAATGGATCGGTGTCTTATTGACACCTCTCCATTATTAACCGGGCTTATTGTCACCGTGCAATCAACGGTGACATTAACCCCTTATTACCCCGCTTGCCACCGCTACAGGGCAGTGGGAAGAGCCGGGTAAAGTGCCACAATTGGCACATCTTTTGATGCGCCAAATGTGGGGCTGCTGTAGCCTGGTATTATCAGGCTGTTGAGGGCCAAAATCCATGGGCCTTGACAGTCTTTTAATACCAGGCCGCAGCAGTCTGCATTTTACTTGGCTGGTTAACAAAAATAGGGTGACCCCTACGCCGTTTTTTTTTCGAGGGGATCCCCTATTTTTGTTAACCAGCCAAGCTAAGCAGACTGCTGTGGCCTGGTATTATCAGGCTGGCAAGGTCCATGGATATTGGATCCTTACCAGCCTGAAAAACCAGGCCTCAGCAGTCTGCTTCATCTGGCTGGTTAACAAAAATAGGGGGGACCCCACGCCAATTTTTTTTCGAGGGGATCCCCTATTTTTGTTAACCAGCCAAGATATGCAGACTGCTGTGGCCTGGTATTATCAGGCTGGCAAGCAGGGTCGGACTGAGGCACCGGGACACCGGAGAAACCTACGGTGGGCCCCAGCTCCTGCGTGGTGGGCCCTGATTTGAAAGGATAGGTCGCGGGGCAGAGGGGGCGGTGGCCCCGGGGCCCACGCTCTGAGGGGGCCCACCCGGAGCTACGATACAGTTACATTCTGCGGCAGAGCAGGGAGAATCGCTCTCCCTGCTCTGCCGCCCGGAAGCTATGGGGCCTGAACAGGCGTTGGGGGGGCCCGGTGCCAGCAGTGGGCCCCCCACCCGTCATCGGAGGGTCAGCTGTATTGGCATCCAGCCGATAAAGCTGACCGCATGGAGAGAGAAGGAGCGAGCGCTCCTACTCTCCCATAATCCCCCTCATAGCGTATGACAGCGGGCGCAATAATATCACCTGCCGGCGCCCACTGTCAGACGCTGAGAGGGAGAACAGTGAGCAGCACAGGAGCCGGGAGGTGAGTTTTTTTTTAGTTTTTTTTTTAATGGGGGTGCAGTCGAGTCCTGGCTGGAGAAGTCGTCATGTCGGTGTGGGCCAGATGGAAAAGACATGAAAAGTGAACAATTCCATTAGAAAGAACATCAGAGGTAAGTCATTATCTGTACCTGTGCTGTAATCTATTATATGTTCTGTAGGACTGGTATTATTTAACACAGACCATATGGCAGTAATATCAATATTGGTCTTTTTATATATAGATTATTTTGGCCAACAGCGCGGTCATTTGCTGAGGTTCTCTGATGATGGGCCCACTCAGAAGTTTTGCCCCCACTAAACCAAAACTGTTATGTTTCGGTAGCTGAGGAGTGCAGGTAAAAAAGGCAATACACCAGAGCAGTTGGAATCTATGAGATTGCAGTACCCTGACTAACCACCACAACTAGAGGCAGCCGTGGAGCGTTCCTACGTTGGTCCTAGACGCCTCGTCACAGCCTGAGAAACTAACTACACCTAAAGATAGATATAGGAAAGCTATCTGCCCCGGAGCAGAACCCCAAAGATAATAGAAAGCCCCCAAACATGTAATGGCGGTTAGACAAGATGAAATACTGACACAGAAAGAAAATAGTATGAGCAAACGCTGGGGCCCAAACTAACTAAATAGAAAAGGATAGGAAGGGTACTTACTGCAATCCCAGAAAACCCTGAAAAGCACCAACTCTACTAATTTCAAAAACACCTGAGATCACACGACCTCTACCACCTAAATTAGTTCTCTGGTGTAACAAAATCAAAACAGCAGCCACTGAAAAAACTGGAAAAAGCAAAAGTACAAACATCAGTGGCTGAACAAAACTGAGAGGGCAGAAGCCCCGGAGGGGACTCTGAAGGCCCCCACAGAAGTGCAGGACAAAATGCAAAAATATAGCACAAACACAAAAGAAGAAAATGTCTTATCTGTTAGCAGGAGATGCAGACACGACACAGCAGGCTACAAGGGAAACTGGAATAAAGGATTCAGACCAGAACAATTGATCACCGGCAACCCTGATGGGAAGGTGACTCCCTTATATAAGACCAGTCAGTAACACCTGATTCCCAGTCCTCACAATCTTCACTGGACAGACTAGCACCGCTTGTAACCACCAGAGGGAGCCTCTGCTCAGAACTCATCTCAAACCCATTCACAACAGTACCCCCCCCTTGAGGAGGGGTCACCGAACCCTCATTTGAGCAACCAGGTCGGTCAGGATGAGTTCTATGATACGCACGGATAAGTCTCCTAGCATGGATGTCCGAAGCAAACACCCAAGAATTGTCTTCCTGACCATAACCTCTCCATTTAACCAAATACTGGAGTTTCCGTCTAGAAAAACGAGAATCTAATATTTTCTCAACCACATACTCCAGATTGCCCTCAACCAAAACAGGGTCAGGAGGCACAGCAGCAGGAACCACTGGTTCAACAAACCTCTTCAACAAGGACTTGTGCAACACGTTATGGATCTTAAATGTCCCTGGAAGAAGCAAACGAAAAGAAACAGGATTAATAATCTCCATGATCTTATAAGGTCCAATGAACCTAGGCTTAAATTTAGGAGATGCTACTCTCATAGGAATATTCTTTGAGGACAACCAGACCAAGTCCCCCACTTTAAACCGAGGACCATCAGTCCTATGCCGGTTAGCAAACCGCTGGGCCCTCTCCTGAGAGAGGGACAACCTCTCCACTACCTGATCCCAAATCAGTTGCATACGCTCCACAACAGAGTCAACACCTGGACAGACAGAAGCCTCCGTCTGTCCTGAAGAAAATCGAGGGTGAAACCCATAATTACAGAAAAACGGAGACATCAAAGTAGCAGAGCTAGCCCTATTATTAAGAGCAAACTCAGCCAAAGGCAAAAAGAGACCCAGTCATCCTGATCAGCAGACACAAAGCATCTTAGATAAGTCTCCAATGTCTGGTTTGTTCTCTCAGTTTGACCATTGGTCTGAGGATGAAATGCCGAGGAGAAATACAATTGAACACCCAGTTTAGAACAAAAAGTCCTCCAAAATCTGGAAACAAACTGGACTCCTCTGTCAGACACAATGTTCTCAGGAATGCCGTGTAAACGAACCACGTGCTGAAGGAACAACGGCACCAATTCAGAGGAGGAAGGCAACTTAGGTAATGGCACAAGATGTATCATCTTGGAAAACCTATCACAAATTACCCAGATGGTGGTCATTCTCTGAGAAACAGGAAGGTCGGAAATGAAATCCATAGAGATATGGGTCCATGGTCTCTTGGGCACAGGCAATGGCATCAACAAACCACTAGAGCGAGAGCAAGGCTTGGAGCGAGAGCAAGTCCCGCAGGACTGCACAAATTCCCTGACATCACGAAACAAGGTAGGCCACCAAAAGGACCGACTAACCAAGTCTCTGGTACCAAAAATTCCGGGATGCCCAGCCAACGCGGAACAATGAATCTCAGACAACACACTCTTTTTCCACTGGTCCGGGACAAACAATTTTCCAACAGGGCAGCACTCGGGCCTATCCTCCTGACACCCCTCCAGAGCAAGTCTCAAATTGGGCGAGATGACGGAAAGAACTACACCCTCTTTCAAAATAACAGAAGGATCAGATACACTCAGGAGAGTCCGCAAGGAAACTCCTCGAGAGGGCATCCGCCTTAACATTCTTAGTGCCAGGAAGAAAGGAAACCACAAAATTAAAACGTGTGAAAAACAAGGCCCACCTGGCCTGTCTAGGATTGAGTCGCTTGGCAGATTCCAGATAGACCAGATTCTTATGGTCCGTAAGGACCACCACCTGATGTTTGGCTCCCTCCAGCCAATGTCTCCACTCTTCAAAAGCCCACTTCATGGCCAATAACTCCCGATTACCCACGTCATAATTACGTTCAGTAGGAGAAATTTTCGAGAGAAAAAGGCACAAGGGTTACTTTTAGAGGTCTCTGGATCTTTTTGGGACAAAACGGCACCTGCCCCAATTTCAGAGGCATCAACCTCCACCTGAAATGGCAGAGAAACATCAGGCTGCCGTAGAACAGGAGCAGAAGTGAATCTCTGCTTAAGTTCCTGAAATGCAGAGACTGCCTCAGGAGGCCAATTCACCACATCAGAACCCTTTCTGGTCAAATCAGTTAATGGTTTAACAATAACCGAGAAATTACCAATAAATTTACGATAAAAATTGGCAAAACCCAAAAATCTCTGAAGAGCCTTTAATGAAGTAGGTTGGACCCAATCACAGATGGCCTGAACCTTGACCGGGTCCATTTCAATAACAGATGGGGACAAAATGAATCCCAGAAATGAGATCCTCTGTACGCCAAAAAGACACTTTGATCCCTTCACATACAGAGCATTCTCTCTCAAAATCTGGAATACAGTTCGAACATGTTTCACATGAGAGTCCCAGTCATTAGAAAAAATCAAGATATCATCCAAATAAACAATCAGAAATTTGTCCACAAAATCCCTGAAAATGTCATTCATGAAGGACTGGAAGACGGAAGGAGCATTAGTGAGCCCAAAGGGCATCACCAGGTACTCAAAATGCCCTTCAGGGGTATTGAATACCGTCTTCCATTCATCCCCGTGCTTAATGCGAATAAGGTTATACGCCCCCCTGAGGTCAAGCTTGGTAAACCAAGTAGCGTTTTTCACCCTGGAAAACAGGTCAGAAATCAAGGGTAACGGGTATTGATATTTCACAGTAATATTGTTCAAGAGACGATAATCAATACACGGCCTTAATGAACCATCCTTTTTGGCCACAAAGAAAAAACCGGCACCTAAGGGTGAAGAGGATGGTCTGATATGACCCTTCTCCAATGATTCCTTGATATAAGACCGCATAGCGTCATGTTCAGGTACAGACAAGTTAAAAAGGCGACCTTTAGGGAATTTACTACCCGGCACTAATTCAATAGCGCAGTCATAGCTCCTATGGGGAGGCAAGGATGCAGATTTACTTTCGCTAAACACATCAGAAAAATCAATCAAAAAGTCAGGAACATCCTGAGCCTGGGGGGAGGCAGAAAAAACAGGAGTGTTGGTATTAACACATTGGCAGCCCCAACTGGTTACAGACACAGATTTCCAATCCAAAACAGGATTATGAGACTGTAACCAAGGAAAACCCAGCACGATAATATCATGCAGATTATACAGAACCAAAAATTTGCAGCACTCCTGGTGATCAGGTTCAACCCTCATTATCACCTGAGTAGAAAACTGGGGTTTATTCTCAGCCAAAGGGGTAGAATCGATCCCCAGTAGGGGAATAGACTTCTGTAGGGGTATCAAGGGAAATCCACAACGTTTAGCAAAATCATAATCCATCAGGTTAATAGCTGCTCCAGAATCAACGAAAGCCTGAGCAGAGAATGAGGACAGAGAGCATATCAGAGTGACAGTTAATAAAAACTTAGTCTGAACACTACCCAAGACAACTGAGCGTGCAAAACGTCTTCCCCGCTTAGGGCAGACTGAAATAGCATGAGAGGCATCACCACAGTAGAAACATAACCCATTGCGCTTTCTAAACTCATGACGCTGTGCCCCAGACACCACTCTATCACACTGCATGGGTTCAGAAGCTGGTTCACAAGGCAACACCATTCCACGCATACTTCTCCGCTCACGCAAACGTCTGTCAATTTGAATCGCTAATGACATAGAATCATTGAGACCAGAGGGGACAGGGAATCCCACCATAACATCCTTTACATTATCTGACAGACCCTTCCGGAAAAGGGCTGCCAAAGCGTCGTCATTCCATTTGGTCAGGACTGCCCACCTACGGAATCTCTGACAGTATAACTCAGCGTCATCAAGCCCCTGATTTAATGCCAACAAGGCTTTCTCAGCTTGATCAGTGACATTAGGCTCATCGTACAATAACCCCAAGGCCTGAAAAAATGCATCAACATCACTCAAAACAGGATCCCCAGGTATCAGGGAAAAAGCCCAATCCTGAGGATCGCCGCGCAGGAGAGAGATGATAATTTGAACCTGCTGCGCTGCGTTCCCTGAGGACTTAGATTTTAAGGCAAAAAACAATTTACAATTATTTTTGAAATTCTGAAACTTAGCTCGATCCCCTAAAAACAAATCTGGCATAGGAATCCTAGGTTCCACAACAGGCAACCCAGCAAGATAGATAGCAATACTCCGAACCTCAGTGGCAAGCTGATCCACACGGCCAGACAACTGTGCAAACTCCATTGAGAGAAAAGATCCTCCCCAGCACCCAGAGATACAGAGGGAAAAAAAAAAAATGCAACAAACAGAAAAATATCTCTGACAACTCTGACAATATTTTTTCCCTTCTGTGAGTACCATACAATTTTCAATTTTTAGGCCGATGATACTGTTATGTTTCGGTAGCTGAGGAGTGCAGGTAAAAAAGGCAATACACCAGAGCAGTTGGAATCTATGAGATTGCAGTACCCTGACTAACCACCACAACTAGAGGCAGCCGTGGAGCGTTCCTACGTTGGTCCTAGACGCCTCGTCACAGCCTGAGAAACTAACTACACCTAAAGATAGATATAGGAAAGCTATCTGCCCCGGAGCAGAACCCCAAAGATAATAGAAAGCCCCCAAACATGTAATGGCGGTTAGACAAGATGAAATACTGACACAGAAAGAAAATAGTATGAGCAAACGCTGGGGCCCAAACTAACTAAATAGAAAAGGATAGGAAGGGTACTTACTGCAATCCCAGAAAACCCTGAAAAGCACCAACTCTACTAATTTCAAAAACACCTGAGATCACACGACCTCTACCACCTAAATTAGTTCTCTGGTGTAACAAAATCAAAACAGCAGCCACTGAAAAAACTGGAAAAAGCAAAAGTACAAACATCAGTGGCTGAACAAAACTGAGAGGGCAGAAGCCCCCGGAGGGGACCCTGAAGGCCCCCACAGAAGTGCAGGACAAAATGCAAAAATATAGCACAAACACAAAAGAAGAAAATGTCTTATCTGTTAGCAGGAGATGCAGACACGACACAGCAGGCTACAAGGGAAACTGGAATAAAGGATTCAGACCAGAACAATTGATCACCGGCAACCCTGATGGGAAGGTGACTCCCTTATATAAGACCAATCAGTAACACCTGATTCCCAGTCCTCACAATCTTCACTGGACAGACTAGCACCGCTTGTAACCACCAGAGGGAGCCTCTGCTCAGAACTCATCTCAAACCCATTCACAACACAAAACCCTAGCTACGCCTATGGCTCTCTCTCTAGTCTTTCTTTCTCGCTCTCTGTTCTTTCCTTCTCGCTCTCTGTTCTTTTTCTCTCTGTTCTTTCTTTCTCTCTTTTCTTTCTTTCCTCTCTTCTTTCTCTGTTTGTTCTTTCTCTCTCGCTGCTCTTTCTTTCTTTTCCTCAGTACCAGCCACTGTGCCCTCATTACCAGTCAGTGTGATCAGCAGTGCTAAATGGTTACGCTTGGGGCGAGGATATGGGTGTGATTAGCTGTGAAATGGGTGTTGTCGGGGCGTGGCCTAAAATTTTCAGCGGCGCGCAACACGCGCCGCAGCCTTTAATCCTCTTTCCTGTCTTCCAAATTTGGGAGGTATGCTGTATGACCTCCCTACAACTTCTGGCCATGCTCCTGATGAGCGCGACGGATGGTCTCGTGAGGGATCTCCTCCCACACCTGGACTAAAGCATCCACCAACTCCTGGACAGTCTGTGGTGCAACGTGGCATGGCCTAAAATTTTCTGCAGCATGCACAGCGTGCCACAGCCTTTGTCCCACTTTCCCTTATTCAAAGGTTGGGAAGTATGATGTTGGGCCGCAAGAATATATTTTCTCTGGTGGGCCCAAGGTACTCCAGTCCGACGCTGCTGGCAAGGTCCATGTATGTTGGCTCCTTAACAGCCTTAAATACCATGCCTCAGCAGCAGTGGCGTACATATAAATCATGGGGCCCCATAGCAAAAGTCTAAATGTTCCCCACCCAAAAAAAAAAACCCAGAGGCATTGTAAATGTAAAGTGCCAGCACAGTGAGGGAAGTTGAGTCGCACAGAGACAGGGGTTTTGGGGGTACTCGGCACCGATCACGTCGACTTCTATGGGGGATTTCACGAGTAGCACAGCTCGGTCCGTGACCTGGGCGATCACTGGAATGTGGGATATTTCCAGGGGATGATAGAATGTTCGTGTAGTTTGTCGTGACGCCACCTGTAGTACCTGGTCAGGGTGTCCAGCGCTGCTGTGCAGGTCCTCTGGAAGGGATGGTGTAGTGCAGGTAGGTGAAAAGTCTTCTACAGGTAACACGCTATCCTTCCAGGGCAGATAGATGTGAGATAGAGCAATGGTGCAAAGTGATGTAGCAGAGTGGACTATGCGACGTAGTAAGAAAGCAGGAAACACTTCAAGTTAAACGTTGCATAATAAAATTTTTAATAATAACATTACAAAAGTGCAAATAGCATTAGTGCCGAAGTTCATGGAGACTTCTTAGGACTACCCCCACCGGGGTAACTTCACAGTGTCCTTTACTTGTACTTGTGGAGGACCCGCTCCAAACCTCCAACTGTGGTCTTGGGTGGGCTGCAAGACTTTCCTTGAGCAGACCTCACTTTCGGCCACACCAAACGGGTTTTTAGTTTCTGAGGTAGTTGAAAATAGTGCACAGTTAAGTTTTTTGTAAAACCAAGATGGAGCACCGAAGTGCCAACTATTTACAGAAAAGTTTGTGAGCCAGTACAGTTCATGGCTTCAAAGTTCAAAATTTTGATTACAGTGAAACACCATTACTCAACCTGGGTATATTAAGGCAACAATAAACTTGTTCTTCTGAACATTCACCCGTCCGGGTACATCAAACCATTACCCAACCTGGGTATATTAAGGCAACAATAAACTTCTTTTTATGAACATTCACCCGTCCGGGTACATCAATAATTTAACTATTTACATACAGAGACCCTGTCCGGGTTATTTAGACTTCTTTGGCTGGCCTCTTACAGGTACCACCTGGTACTGTTCTGGAGCTTGCCAAACATCCGTGACAGGAGGGTCCACCCAGACCTGATGACGTCGTGTGGCCTGTACAGTGACGTCGTGACCCGCTATCTGGGTCTGTGTGGCCACCTCTTTCGTCTCCCTCCGGGTCTGGACCCCTATGTCCCGGACTGAACGAACCCCAGGGGGCCTAACAGGCACCGGGTACGGGCCAGCTATCATTATCATGTCCATAGCTGGGGCTGCTGAGGAGACCACTGAGGGAGGCTGGGGAGATTTACGGCGTGGGGTGGGCACTTGTGCAGAGGCCTGGTTGGGGGAGGCTGAAGGCTCATAGGGTCTGTCAGTTTCCTGACACTCTGGGGAGTAGGGGTCGCACCTGGTAACATTTAGGGCGTACCATCCATTGTAACCCCAGTGTCGGGTGTAAGTCACCAAGTCTCCTGGCAACAGGTCCCTCCCCGGGTGTCCTTCTGGGAGGTGAGCCTCCACGTCTCGCCGGGTTACAAAAACTTCTGAATAAAGTCCAGGCTCCTGGATGAAGCCCCAACCACCTTTTAACTTAAAGTTCCGTACTGCACCCTTACGCCGCGGCTCCCTCACCGTACTTTTATCCTTTCTCATACGTGCCTTCTCTGCCAGGTCCTTCTCCAGGTGACGTTGCCGAAGCTTTTGGGATTCTCGCTGCTCCCTTTGTCGCTCTGCTTCCCGCTCCCGACGTCTCCACTCTTCCTCCTGACGCCGGTTGTAATTCTCCTCCACCAGCAGCTCCATGTCTCCACCATCAAACGCCAGCTTACGATGTACGGTTTGCGGCAGCTCTCCTGGCGCCCGCCAGTCCTGGCGGCGCTCACCTGTGGTGGAAGCAGCCGGCTCTGGAACAGATGACGGTCGGGGTTCCGGTACAGGCAGGTAGAGCTCTGGTGCCTGCGCGGCCTCCTCCATGAGGACGGGTGTCGCTTCTTCTGCCTCAGCGACGGGGGCAGACAGCGGGATCTGGGGTGCTGGTGCGGCGTTTTCTGCAGGAACGGGTGCCTCCACTGTGATACTGGCAACCGGTTCAGATTGCAAGGGCTGGGATGCCCGCACGGCCTCCTCTACTGGAACGGGTGCCTCACCTTCCGCTACAGACACTTCAGGGGGTAAGAGGGATTGGCGCCGCTCCAATTGTAGTTTTAGGGCCCGCCAGCTCGCTTTCATCCTGGCGACCTCCTCCCGGTGCTGGGCCAGGTCTCTCAGGGTATCCTCCGCTTCTTCCAGCGTAGGAGGGTTTCCAGGCCGGGTGCCAAACGGTGGCTCCATGGCGATCGGGTCGCTTCCGTGGGGGGAGAGCTCTGACTCCTCCATCCCTTCCCACTTCTGCTCACGTCCATTCGCCATCTCTGCCAAGTCACATGTGTCATTAGCATCAGGAGAGGCGCCATCTTTTGTAGGGAGGCGGGACCTTCGCGTTCGTTTCCGCCCACTGAGGAGGATGAGGAGGCGGAACTCCGGAACTGTGGGGCACGATCTTACATTGCAGTAACATTTAGAGGTGTGCGGACATCGTTTTCGCGCCACGGAGTGAGTGTACGCCCACGAGAGCACGCCCTTATTCTTCACCTGTGCCTCGTGGCGCAGATATGACGGAAAAATGGCAAATACAGTCTATGATGATTTTTGCAATTCTCAAGCAAAAAAACAGTTCAATTAAGGCACACAGGACTCGCTTATAGCGAGCTTCTGAATCCTGTTCGTGACGCCAAAGTTGAGTCGCACAGAGCCAAGGTTTTGGGGGTACTCGGCACCAAGCCCGTCGACTTCTATGGGGGATGTGACGGGTAGCTATGTCCGTGCCCTGGTCGCTCACTGGAATGTGGGATATTTCCAGGGGATTATAGAATGTTTGTGTAGTTTGTCGTGACGCCACCTGTAGTACCTGGTCAGGGTGACCAGCGCTGCTGTGCAGGTCCTCTGGCAGGGATGGTGTAGTGCAGCTAGGTGATAAGTCTTGTACAGGTAAGACGGTATCCTTCCAGGGCAGATAGATGTGAGATAGAGCAATGGTGCAGAGTGATGTAGCAGAGTGGAGTATGCGACGTAGTAAGAAAGCAGGAAAGGAAACAATTCTTACTACAAAGACATGCAGCATAAGGCTGCCTCAACCCCTCCCATCCAACTAGCTACACCCTGTTCTAACCAGCCTGAGCTAGCCCATCCCATTGGGTCCGCCTACACTCAGCTGGCATAGTGTACTGTTGAATGCAGTGGTTGGAGTCAATGGGGTGTTTCCTCCTTACCTGAGAGTAAGTTGTCACACCGCTGGGTGCGATGCAACATCTCTGTGGCGACTGGACCCTCGGGTGCTTCTGTCTTTTCACAAATGCCGGCTTTACCCGGCAATTGAATCAGAGGCTATTTTACTATGTAGAAGTGAATAAACTATAAATATATGTATATATATATGTCACAATGACATGCATATATATATATATATGTATTCTAAGTGTGTATATTTTGTGTTTACAAGGAAAGAAAGTGTTTTTTTAGTTGCGATATTTTGTTCCCATAGACTTACATGGGACTTCCGGTATCGGAATCGGATATCGCCGATATTTAGTGATATCGGCGATACCATTCCGATCCGATATTTTTAGATATCGAGCAGTATCGCTCAACACTACTTTTAACTTGTTCCTTAGAGTTTTCAGGGATTCCTGCGCTTGGGCAGCCAAAGAATTTTTTGTGAATAGTTTCAAGAGTGTTGATTTGGTGAATGATAGATAAAATTTCTTTATCCCTGTTTTTCTTTACAAAGGAACCTATGGCTATAAATTCTCCTCTGATCACTGCCTTGTGAGCTTCCCAAGTCATGGGGAGGGAGATATCTGGGTGCAAATTTTCCTTGAAGAACAGATAGAGTGAGCTTTTTATATTGTCACGGTTTTTCTTATTGTCCAGGAGAGTTTCGTTTAGCCTCCACGCCCCCATGGGCCTAGGTAGTAAGGTAATAGTGATATCCAAGAATATATGTGCATGGTCTGAAACCGTGATAGTGCCAATAGATGTTTATTTATTAGGGGGAGGGAATGATTTTGGACAAATAAATAGTCTAACCTTTGGTATGAGTTATGTGGGGGTGAGAAAAAGGCATAGTGTTAGGGTTCGAGTTCCCGCTGCTGCACAAGGGGAGGCTTGAACCAGTCCCGCTGCGGTCCCCCATCCATCTCTTGCCGCAGTGGAGCCTGCTCAGCAAAGACGTCGGTCCCAGCATCTCGCCCGGTCTAATACTGTGCAGAGACTTGCTGCTACCGCTCCAGGTTCTGCTATTGTAGCCAGTACTGGTCAGTGGCGAGCAGACGTCTTTAGGACTAAGTCCTGCGTTTGCCCTTCTGAGCATGCCCAGGGTAAGATCTCTCATTGGAGATCAGGGGTCACATGCTCAGGTACTGCAGCAGCTCCTATTGGTCCGCCAGGAAGGTCCTGAAACTACATGTGTTCTGGAACAGTTTCTCATTGGTCCTTTTCTGGCAGGTCCTGTAGTTGCTACTATAAAAGGGTTGCATGGCCTTGGGGCCATGCGCTAGTATGAATTGCATTATGTGCTTTGCGCCAGTGTGATCATGCACGCATGTGGTTAGGGCTCGGCTGAAATAAGCCCCTAGAATACCGGCACCTCCGGTGAGGAGATTCTTATGCACGTGTTCAGGGCTTGGCTGAAATAAGCCCCTAGAATACCGGCTTCTCCGGTGAGGAGATTATTTGTGTTGCTGACTGCATGACCATGGACTGCTATCCGCACAGCAGTTATCTGAGGTGTTAACAGGACACAGTCGCTATCTCGGCGGCTTTACCGCAGCGACTCTGTGGTGTAACAGAGTTCGCTTATACAGCCATATAGTGCCACAGCATCTATGTTTGCGACTATGTGAAGTAACAGAGTTCGCCTTTACCGCCATCTTACTAGCAGCAGGCTCTGCCTGCACTGTGGACCCCAGGCTGCGAACGCACCCACTATTTACAATTATTTTGTGCGTTCCTGTTATGTTTCGGTAGCTGAGGAGAAACTGCAAAAATAGCCAAAGTAGCACCAGAGAGGCTGGAAACTATTGGATTGCAGTAACCTAAACTACCGCCACACTAGAAGTAGCCATGGAGCGTACCTATGGTGATCCTAGACGCCTCGTCACAGCCGGAGAGATAGCTACACCTAAAGGCAGAAAGATGATTGCTATCTGACCCGGAGCAGAATCCCCAAAGAAATAGGAAGCCCCCGAACATGTAATGGCAGTTAGACAAGAAGAAAACACTGACACAGACAGAAAATAGAATGAGCAAACGCTGGGGCCCAATCTGTCTAGATAGAAAAGTAAAGGAAAGAATTCTTACTGCAACCCGAAAAAAACCCTGACAAAAATACCAACACTTCTGATTAACAAAAAACCTGAGATCACACGATCTCTACCACCTTGAGGAGGGGTCACCGAAGCCTCACCTGCGCAACCAGGCCGATCAGGATCAGCTCGATGATAGGCACGGATAAGGGTCCCAGCATGGATGTCCAAAGCAAACACCCAAGAATTGTCCTCCTGCCCATAACCTCTCCACTTAACCAAATACTGGAGTTTCTGTCTAGCAAAACGAGAATCCAATATTTTCTCAACCACATACTCCAAATTGCCCTCAACCAAAACAGGATCAGGAGGTGCAGCCATAGGAACCACTGGCTCGATAAACCTCTTCAATAAGGACTTGTGGAACACTTTATGGATCTTAAATGTCCCTGGAAGAAGCAAACGGAAGGAAACAGGATTAATAATTTCCATGATCTTATAAGGTCCAATGAACCTTGGCTTAAATTTTGGAGATGCAACCTTCATAGGGATATTTCTTGAGGACAACCAAACCAAGTCCCCCACTTTAAAACGAGGACCATCAGTCCTATGCCGGTTGGCAAACCGCTGGGCCTTCTCCACTACCTGTTCCCAAATCTGCTGCATATGCTGCACAATAGAGTCAACCCCTGGACAGACAGAAGCCTCCGCTTGTTTGAAGAAAATCGAGGGTGTAACCCAGAATTGCAGAAAAATGGAGACATCAAGATGGCAGAGCTAGCCCTATTATTAAGAGCAAACTCAGCCAAAGGCAACAAAGAGACCCAGTCATCTTGATCAGCAGACACAAAACATCTCAAATAAGTCTCCAAGGTCTGGTTTGTTCTCTCAGTTTGTCCATTGGTCTGAGGGTGAAATGCAGAAGAGAAAGATAACTGAACACCAAGTTTAGAACAAAATGTCCTCCAAAATCTGGAAACAAACTGGACTCCTCTGTCAGACACAATATTCTCAGGAATGCCATGTAACCGAACCACGTGCTGAAAGAGGAGGAGGAAGGCAACTTAGGTAATGGCACAAGATGTATCATCTTGGAAAACCTATCACAGATTACCCAGATAACGGTCATTCTCTGAGAGACAGGAAGGTCGGAAATAAAATCCATAGAAATATGGGTCCATGGCCTCTTGGGTACAGGTAATGGCATTAACAAACCATTAGAATGAGAGCAAGGCTTGGAACGAGAGCAAGTCCCACAGGACTGCGCAAAGTCCCTGACGTCACGAGTAGTGTTGAGCATTCCGATACCGCAAGTATCGGGTATCGGCCGATATTCGCGTTATCGGAATTCCGATACTTAATTCCGATACTTTTTCCATATCGTATACCGGAATCGGAAGTTCCCATAATTCTTTGAGAGGCAATGTCATTTTAGTCAGCCAATGAGGAATCCTACGAAGTGTGGGCACATCCTGTAATGATGCGGTCATCTTAACTAATGGCATGGCTGTGATTGGCTGCTGAAATGATGTCAGAATGCACTATAAAAGGCGCCGCAGCCATTTTAGCGTCACTGTGCTGTGAACTCAGTTAGGGACAGAACGCTGCTGTGCTGACTCTGAGGGACAGTTAGATATTGCGATTTTGTGTACTACTGTGCTTGAGGCAGGCTAGTTTACCAACCGCTGTGTAAAGCTTCATTTTGCCAGTGTTGTTTTAACAGCTCTGTGCAAGGTGTGTGTGTGACAGTGCAGGTGACGCTGCAGTTTGCTCTGCATCCACCGCTGTTTGTAGGCATCTGCACGTGTCACTTTTTTTTTTTTTTTTTTTTTTATTTTAGTGGAATTGGTGCAGCTCCATTATATTAGAAAAAAATCAAATCTATTAGTGTGACGTGCTTCCATCCGTATACAATACATTGGTTGCAAACACTATAGAAGTACAGGAAGGAGCTTTTCACAGATTGTGGACAGTTGTGTTTCAGTGTTCACTTCAGTCTGTGTTTTTTACTTTTTTGAGTGCAGATCACGCTCCAGTTACATGTTCAAGCACTGCTGCTTGTACTCTGCTGAGCGTGTCTCAGTGGCTCATCCTTTTCATTTATCTCCAATTGATTCTGCTACATTCCATTTAAAATAAATCTAATCTATTAGTGTGACGCGCTTCCATCCGTATACAATACATTGGTTGCAAACACTATAGAAGTACAGAAAGGAGCTTTTCACAGATTGTGGACAGTTGTGTTTCAGTGTTCACTTCAGTCTGTGTTTTTTACTTTTTTGAGTGCAGATCACGCTCCAGTTACATGTTCAAGCACTGCTGCTTGTACTCTGCTGAGCGTGTCTCAGTGGCTCATCCTTTTCATTTATCTCCAATTGGTTCTGCTACATTCCATTTAAAATAAATCTAATCTATTAGTGTGACGCGCTTCCATCCGTATACAATACATTGGTTGCAAACACTATAGAAGTACAGAAAGGAGCTTTTCACAGATTGTGGACAGTTGTGTTTCAGTGTTCACTTCAGTCTGTGTTTTTTACTTTTTTGAGTGCAGATCACGCTCCAGTTACATGTTCAAGCACTGCTGCTTGTACTCTGCTGAGCGTGTCTCAGTGGCTCATCCTTTTCATTTATCTCCAATTGGTTCTGCTACATTCCATTTAAAATAAATCTAATCTATTAGTGTGACGCGCTTCCATCCGTATACAATACATTGGTTGCAAACAATATAGAAGTACACAAACGGGCCTTTCACAGCTACTGAACATGGGTTTTTAATTTTTAACTAAAATATGTATTTTTTCAAATGACACAAATATAAGTAATGTTGAAGAGGAATAGTCCTACATCCATTGTTTGCACAATATTACAGGTGTACATCATGTCCCTTAATCAACAATGTATTATTATATTTACTTGTATGCTTTTATTTAAAAGCCAAGAACACAGAAGGATAACCTTCGCACTGCAGCTGTTGTCAAAGTTCAACCCACATTATGCACTTCCAACATTGCAGCATTTGAGGCATGATGTGAGTTGGATTGGTCAAAGTTATGGAGTGAGAAGGTTCACCATCAGTACCCTATAGCATAAGTATGCTTTTGTGTTAGCATTTGTGTTAGACATGTGGATATCTGCCATAATATGTCACAATTATTTAGTTACAGATTTGTTACCAACACTAATCATTGAATGGTTTTAAATTTGACGTTTCACTTGTTTACAGCTTAGAAATAAGGGTGTAGCCTGATATCTATGTGTAGCACTAGCCACTTTAACATGTCATGTTTTTTTAAACATGTGTAGCTAGGTAGCAGTAATTTTTGCCGGACACACAGCAGGGAACAGCAGGCGTTACTGAACCCCACTATCACTATAGCTTGTGTATTGGTCTGTGGACACGACACTTCTGAGCAGCAACTGGCAGTGTTGTAGCCCAGGGAGTATAGCTCAGGTGGTAGAAAGATGAACATAACAGGAGACATGGAAAACGTTGCCAACCAGTTAGTTAATCTGAAACCGGACAGGCAAATTCAGGCGAGATCCATGCCTAGTTCATTTTCAGAAAAGTAAGCCGTTCTACATTATCGTAGGATAGTCGCATGCAACGGTCTGTTAGTACACCACCTGCAGCAGTAAAGACGCGCTCCGATAATACACTGGCAGCAGATCAAGCCAGCACCTCCAATGCATACTGGCTAAGCTCTGGCCATGTATCCAGCTTAGAGACACAAAACTTGAATGGGGAAGAGCCATCTGGGAGTACACTGAGAGGGCAAGACATGTAGTCTGTCACCATCTTACGGAAATGTTGCCTCCTGCTGACTGGAGCCGTCTCGGATGGTGTAGACATTGGTGGCGCTGCCACAAAACTTCGACACATTTGGAACATACTGTTCTTGCCCTGTGCAGAGGCGCTGCTTGTGCTCCCTCTTGTTGCAGAGCTGTCTCCACTGCCTCGACGCACAGAGCTGCTTTGTAAATCAGTAGCAGCAGCAGTGCTCTCGGCTGGAATGGAGAACATTATGGATTGCACCAGTGTGTCTTGGTACTTCCGCATTTTACGCTCCCGGTTCAACGGTGTGATGAGGCTTTGTAAGTTGTCCCGGTAGCGAGGGTCTAGGAGGGTGTACACCCAATAATCAGACGTGGTGTGAATGTGTTCGATGCGGCGGTCGTTTCTCAGCCACTGCAGCATGAAATCAACCATGTGCTGCAGACTCCCAACTGGCCAAGAAACGTTGTCCCCTGCAAGAGGCGTCATCTCCGCCTGCTGTGCATCACCCCACCCTTGGTCTACATACTGACTAGAGCATTGTCTACCTCCCTCTGGAGCGATGTCTTCCTCCTCCATTGACTCCTCCTCATCCTCCTCACAAAGTCCTTCAAATACATATAAATTTACAAAATTTAAAACTCAAAATTTAAAAACTTTGTATCATAATTCTGTAACATCAGTTTATGGAAACACAATAGCATTACAAAAGGATAGACAAAAAATGTACATTATGTGCTTTGTAAATACATTAAAAGTTTGTAATGGTTATGAAAATATAGACAGCGACTCTGGAGGTTCAATTGTTGATACAGCATGGTACTTTGAAAGTCCTCCAGCCCTTTGTGAGGAACCACGTTGCGCTGACTGTCCAGAAGGTGATGGAATTTGTGACTCCTCATCCTCCACCTCTTCCAAAACCTCATGCCTTAGTGCTTGCAGTGTTTTTTGAAGCAGGCAGATAAGGGGGACAGTCAGGCTGACTAGTGCATCATCTGCACTCGCCATCCGCGTTGACTCATCAAACGCACGCAAAAGTGGCAGATATCCTTCATAGAGTTATTCGCCACTCATTACACTGGCAGTGGCTGCCCATTCATTATAGGATCCAATTCTAATTACTGGTTCTCACCAACAAAGCTCTCCACAGCGCAGCACCCCCCTACATCTCCTCCCTTATTTATATTTATCGGCCTAACCGACTGCTGCACTCTGCAAACGACCTTCGACTAACCTCTGCACTAATCCGTACCTCCCACTCCCAACTCCAAGACTTCACCCGCGCTGCGCCAATCCTCTGGAATGCTCTACCCCAAGAAATTAGGACTATCCGCAATTTGGATGGTTTCAGGCGCTCCCTCAAAACACATTTGTTCACAGTGGCCTATCACATTCACTAATCAAAGTCATTCTATGTGTAATTCTGTGTGTGTAGCCCATTCACTATCTCCATGCATCCCTCACTTCCTTAAAATGGCTGGACCATCATTGTAAAAACACCATTGTATATAAACACCTGTACTTTGTATCTCCCACACCTCATTGTAGATTGTAAGCTTTCACCAGCAGGGGCGGCTGATTTTGCTTTAATTATTGTATTGTTAACGTTGTTACTTATGACTCGTGTTTTGAAACTGTTAAACTGTAAAGCACTGCGGAATATTATGGCGCTATATAAATAAATAATATTATTATTCTTATTATAGAGGCCCACTCAGTAGTGGTGAAGTGTGAACGCCGCAAATTGCGAGTTGACTGCGCCTGATGCAGCTGATACTCCATTACTGTTGGCTGCTGCTCACACAACCGCTCCAACATATGTAACGAGGAATTCCACCTGGTGGGTACGTCACATATGATGCGATGTTCATGAAGGTGAAATCTGCGTTGCAGAGCTGCAATCTGCGATCTGGCCATGCTGGAACGTCGCAAGTGAGCGCACTCTAGGCGGACCTTGTGCAGCAGTGCATCAAGATCCGGATAGTCCCTCAAAAAACTCTGCACGACCAAGTTGAGCACATATGACAGACATGGTATGTGAGTGAGGTTGCCAAGGCCCAGAGCTGACACCAGATTTCGGCCATTGTCACACACTATCAAGCCTGCCTGTAGATTCTCTTCCAAAAACCACACGTCGCTCTCCTGCTTTATGGCATTACAGAGCTCCTGCGCTGTGTGGCTAAGATTCCCCATGGAAATTAATTTCAGGATGGCCTGTTGACATTTGGACACGGCTGTGCTCATATCGGTCGCAACAGGTAAACGTTCACGGGTCCATGTGGAGGTAGACCGTGACGGCTCCTGCAGCGATGATTCTGAGGAACTGGAATAGGAGGAGGAATCAATGTGTACAGACTTGATTCCTGCAATCCTTGGAGTTGGCAGAACACGTACAGCGCCACTCGCAAGATCAGTACCCGGCTGCACAACATTGACCCAATGGGCAGTGAGGGAAAGGTATTGTCCCTGGCCATGGGTGTTAGAACCCTCTTGTTAGGTTTTGTTTCAGTTTGCTGGTCACATGACCTTTTTTCCCTATTTAGTCTGGCTCCGCCCTTCTGGCTTTGCTTGACTTCATTGTATTATCTACTGTTAAGCTAGCCGGGTGCTTAGGTGCCTTAATCTGTCAGTTTTGCTTGATGTTAGGATCACAAAGTATTTATTTTTCTGTTTAATTATCCATGCTACAATTTATGTTAGGAGGTGTCCACTTTTCTCACAGTCCCTAGATCTTGTAGGGATTACTCCCTCGCAACTATAGGTCTTCGTTCACACTAGATGAGGACTTTAGCGGGTCTGGTCGCAGGATCAGGTTCCCCGTTACATCGTAGGGATTCAGCTTAGTTGTATTGTAGGGACAGAATTCCCTTCTTTCCTTACTGGTTGTAGCAGATCATAACAATGGGTACTGGTCCACGCATCGGTGGTCAGGTGGACCTTGCTACTGAGGGCTTTTAGTAGCGCATGTTTAATTTTTCCCTCAACATGCTTTTGCAGACCAGGGACGGCTTGCCTGCTGAAATGAAATCGGCTTGGCACATTGTATTGTGGGATTGACAATGATATTCAGTTACGGAAACTGTCTGTCTCCACCAGCCTGAATCACAGCATTTCAAGGGACAGGAGTTTTGCAATGCCAGCATTCAGAGCCTGTGCTCGTGCATGGTTTGCGGAGTATGGCCGTCTTTTATCCCATGCCTGTGCTACGATGGCTGTTTTGTGGCCTGGGAGTGTGAGGATGACAGGGAACTTGCTGCTGTGTGTGGAATAACAGTTTGTCTCTGGACAACAGTGGCCGAGGTTCTTCCATGGCGATCCTGTGAGGAAGCATAACCAGCTGTGTGTGAGCTCGATGAAGAGGCTTCAACACAACCTGAAGATGTAGGTGCTGCTGTAGGTTGGCCTACATCTCTAGTGTGTCTTTGTAACTCAACTATGTGCTTTGTCCGCACATGTTTCCACATATTTGTGGTATTGAGGTGACTGACACTTTTAGCTATTTTTAATTTTTAATTACACAGCTTGCATTTCACATAGCAAATATCATGTGCAAGTGTGTGAAAAAAGGACCACGCAGTGCAAGTCCTGGGAGCGCACGTTTTGACTTTTGGAAGACAACTGCTCCGAACAGGTGCCAAACTGGAGGCTACAGGCAACCGAGTCTGCAGCCTAACTCTCCCTCCTGTTTGTACCGTTGGGGCAATGTCTTCCTCTATCTTCCTTCTATCACTAACCATTTCTCTAGGCCTCTCCCAGCTTTCAACCAAAGTACTGGTTCTCACCCACAAAGCTCTCCACAGTGCAGCACCCCTCCTACATCTCCTCCCTCATTTCTATCTATCGGCCTAACCGACTGCTGCGCTCTGCAAACGACTTTCGACTAACCTCTGCACTAATACGTACCTCCCACTCCCGACTCCAAGACTTCTCCTGCTCTACGCCAATCCTCTGGAATGCTGTACCCCAAGAAATTAGGACTATCCACAATTTGCATGGTTTCAGGCGCTCCCTCAAAACACATTTGTTCAGAGCGGCCTATCACATTCACTAATCAAAGTCATTCTATGTATTCTGTGTAAGTGTGTGTGTGTCTCTAGCCCATTCACTATCTCCATCCCTCAGTCCTTAAGATGGCTGGAACATCATTGTAAATGCACCATTGTATATAAACACCTATACTTTGTATCTCCCCCATCTCATTGTACATTGTAAGCTGTCACGAGCAGGGGCGACTTATTTAGCTTAAATTATTGTATTGTTAAGTTGTTACTTATGACTTGTGTTCTGAAACTGCTAAACTGTAAAGTGCTGCGGAATATGATGGCGCTATATAAATAAATATTATTATTATTCCTCTGAGCTGCTCCCACCACCTTCCTGTTCTTCATGCCATGTTGGGTCTTGGACCTCATCATCTCCACTACCCTCTTCCAACACCTGCTGTTGGGTGGTCTGGCCAGCACCATGCTCAACAGAAACTGGCACCTGGGTCTCATCATCATCATCAGATGCGTTCTGCGGTGTGCTGACCATCGGCACTGTCTCACCCGCCTCTTCAGATTCAGAGAGACACAGCTGTTGCGCATCACTGCATACTCCCTCTTCTTCACATTACAGAATGCTGCTTGGCTGGGCCCCTGTTTGCAAGCCAATAGATTCTGAGAACAGAAGCAGACACTCAGCTGGCTCCTGTACAGAACTCTCTGACTGCCTGGGCAATTTGCCAGGCGGTGAAGAGACAGATGGTTGCCCAACAGTGCTGTGGTCCTGAGAGGAGGTGGAAGCAATTGAAGTCGATGCATTGGCTGAGATCCAAACAACAACGGCTTCAATTTGTTCTTCCCGCAGCAGGGGGGTACTCCGAGCTCCTACAAAAGTGCGCATAAAGGAACGCTCACGGCCCGGGGAAAACTGGTGGATGCTGTGTCACTGGGGGCCGCAGCAGCCACAGAATCCCCACGTCCTCTCCCTGAAGAAACTCCACGACCACGTGCCTTACTCCCTGCCTTCTTCATCTTGGTAGATTGATAAAGAAAGTCTGAAAAGTTATAAGGTCTAAGTGTGGTTATTCCGCAGAGACTGCAGTGAACACTGCACACAACTGTTCACTACCCAATGCGTCTCAGCAGGAAGGCAGTCTGTGCGTCAAAACAAAGGCACAAGCATACATCCATGTACCCTGTTTATACAGCTATATAAAAAAAAATATGTAGTAGTGACGCACACTTTATTGAGGTACAGTATTACATCGCCATTCACCATCTGTGGCTATGCAGTGTCATCTATATATACCTTATCTATCTGTTGTCATGCTTCCAAGTCGACAGTCAGCCATAAATAGCAATTTTCACTATGCACTATGCACTTTTTAAAGGTTATGTTTGTTAATAAAAATGATTATTGCCACATATTATGAGTATTACATGATGGAAATTGTATAATTTTGTATAAAATATTTAGGGACATTATTCAGCAAATGGAACATTTTAGTAATATCACAGATAACTTGTAATGCTGATGATGTTTTGAAGTCAGACATTCATTGTCTATACAATAAAAATGGTGTACATACTGTTACTTATCCATCATTAATGGATTCAGATATGTACTTGTATGCTTTTATGTACAACCGTATAGCAGATTCCTTAACTAATTTATTTTGTGGTTTGCATTGCTGTTCAACATGTTAATGTATGTGTTTATGTTTGTCAATTCTTTATTTATCTAGATATTAGTTTAAATGAAATCATCATCTTATGGTAGTAAAGGTTATCTTTCTCTTGTTTGAAGTATAGACATTTAAAATTGACAGGTAACAAGGAAATTACTTGATCTAGTATTTAAACATCCTCCTTGACCCTGGGCTCCAACACCGCCAGTTGTTGCTCGGAAGTGCTGTTAGCACAGTCAACACTTGCTCCTGTGTTACTGGGGTTCAGTAACGTCAGCTGGTCCTCGGTTGTGCCATTGGCTCTTTTCCTTCTGCTGCCCCTCCGGGTTCCAGCACAGTCAGCTGGTCCTCGTTACTTGCATTGGCTCTTGTACCTTCTGCTACCCGTCCGGGTTCCAGTACCGTCAACTGGTTCTCCGCAGTGCCTTTGGCCTAGGTGCCTCCATCTCGGTATCCGAGTTCCAGCAACGTCTGCTGGTCCTTGGTAGTGCTTTGGAGCACAGGTACCTCCTGCTTAGTAACCGTGTCCCAGTAACGTCAGCTGGTCCTCGGTTGTGCCATTGGCTCTTTTCCTTCTGCTGCCCCTCCGGGTTCCAGCACAGTCAGCTGGTCCTCGTTACTTGCATTGGCTCTTGTACCTTCTGCTACCCGTCCGGGTTCCAGTACCGTCAACTGGTTCTCCGCAGTGCCTTTGGCCTAGGTGCCTCCATCTCGGTATCCGAGTTCCAGCAACGTCTGCTGGTCCTTGGTAGTGCTTTGGAGCACAGGTACCTCCTGCTTAGTAACCGTGTCCCAGTAACATCAGCTGGTACAAGATTGTGCTACAAATACAAGATACGGAACAAGAGACACAAGAACAATAAGCAGAAGATCTAAAAGCAGAAGAACATGAAGTATAAGACCAAAATGAAGAGCAAAATATATGCTCTAAATTCTAAGCAGAAGAAGACTAAGCAGTGTATGGGGGTGAGTCCGTTCCTCCTCGTGGTGCCCCTGGAAAATGCCTGCTGCTGCAGGCTAAACTGAACACGGACAAATACTGTTGTAATTTAAATCTTTTGTAACAGCAAGAACGGAAGGATGAAAAATTCATACTTTGACAGATTACAAGTACAGGATTCTCTGTCACAAATAAGAATATGATGAAGAAGATGAAGCAGAATATGAATAAGAATAATAGTTTAATAAGAAGAATATGAGTAATGTTAACAAAGATGAATAGCAAGAAGTTTAAGAAGAAGATAAAGAAGGTGAAGATGAAGAATAATTTGATGAAAAAGATGATGCTGCAGAAGATTATGAAGGAGAAAGTGTGTGAAAAGTTAAAAAGGTGAAGATGAAGAGCATGGAAGTTGTGTAATATACATATTTGCCAAAATATAAAAAACGTTAACATTGTCAATTTCTTCGTCAATCCGAACATCTTTAAAAAAAAAAATATTTATGCTATTCCATTTGATTGGGTTAAACATCTATGCCTTTAATGTCTCCTCAACCTTCCCCAATACATTCTACATTACTCTTTCTTGTTTTCCTTCATGTACAATTAACCAACAAGGCAAGAATGGGTTTTTTTTTAATTTCGATATTTTGTTCCCATAGACTTACATGGGACTTCCGGTATCGGTATCGGGTATCGCCGATATTTTAGTGATATCGGCGATACCATTCCGATTCCGATACTTTAGGATATCGGAAAGTATCGCTCAACTCTAGTCACGAGACAAATTAGGCTACCAAAAGGACTGACTCACCAAGTCTCTGGTACAAAAAATCCCGGGATGACCAGCCGACGCGGAACAATGAATCTCAGACATCACACTCTTTTTCCACTGGTCTGGGACAAACAATTTCCCAACAGGGCAGTGCTCAGGTTTATCCTCCTGACACCCCTCCAGAGCCAGTCTCAAATTGGGCGAGATGGCGGAAAGAACTACACCCTCTTTCAAAATAACAGCAGGATCAGATAACTCAGGAGAATCCGCAAAGAAACTCCTCGAGAGGGCATCCACCTTAACATTCTTCGTGCCCGGAAGAAAAGAAACCACAAAATTAAAACGTGTGAAAAACAAGGCCCACCTGGCCTGTCTAGGATTAAGTTGCTTGGCTGACTCGAGATAAACCAGGTTCTTATGGTCCGTGAGGACCACCACCTGATGTTTGGCTCCTTCAAGCCAATGTCTCCACTCTTCAAAGGCCCACTTCATGGCCAATAACTCACAATTACCCACGTCATAATTACGTTCAGTTGGAGAAAATTTTAGAGAGAAAAAGGCACAAGGGTTACTCTTAGAGGTCTCTGGATCCCTTTGGGACAAAACGGCACTTGCCCCAATCTCAGAGGCATCAACCTCCACCTGAAACGGCAGAGAAACATCAGGCTGCCATAGAACAGGAGCAGAAATTAATCTCTGTTTAAGCTCCTGAAACGCAGAAACTGCCTCAGGAGGCCAATTCACCACATCGGAACCCTTTTTGGTCAAATCAGTCAATGGTTTAACAATACCGGAAAAATTACCAATAAATTTACAATAAAAATTGGCAAAACCCAAAAATCTCTGAAGAGCCTTCAATGAAGTAGGTTGAACCCAATCACAGATGGCCTGATCCTTGACCGGGTCCATTTCAATAACAGACGGAGACAAAATGAATCCCAGAAATGAGACCTTCTGTACGCCAAAAAGACACTTTGATCCCTTCACATACAGTGCATTCTCTCTCAAAATCTGGAACACAGTCCGAACATGTTTCACAAGAGAGTCCCAGTCATTGGAAAAAATCAAGATATCATCCAAATAAACATTCAGAAATTTATCCACAAAATCCCTGAAAATATCATTCATGAAGGACTGGAAGACGGAAGGGGCATTAGTAAGCCCAAAAGGCATCACTAGGTACTCAAAATGCCCCTCTGGGGTATTAAACGCCGTCTTCCATTCATCCCCGTGCTTAATGCGAATAAGGTTATACGCCCCCCTGAGGTCAAGCTTGGAAACCAAATAGCACTTTTCACTCTGGAAAATAGGTCTGAAATCAAAGGTAACGGATATTGATATTTAACAGTGATCTTATTCAGGAGACGATAATCAATACACGGCTTCAATGAACCATCCTTTTTGGCCACAAAGAAAAAACCGGCGCCCAAGGGTGAGGAGGATGGTCTGATATGACCCTTCTCCAATGACACCTTGATATAAGATTGCATAGCATCGTGTTCAGGTACAGATAAAAAAAAAGGCGACCTTTAGGAAATTTACCATCAGGCACTAACTCAATAGTGCAATCATAGCTCCTGTGAGGAGGTAAGGATGCAGATTTACTTTCAATAAACACATCAGAAAAATCAGTCAAAAAGTCAGGGACATCCTGAGACTGGGGAGAGGCAGAAAAAACAGGAGTGTTAGTATTAACACATTGGCAGCCCCAACTGGTCACAGACACAGATTTCCAATCCAAAACAGGATTGTGAGTCTGTAACCAAGGGAAACCCAGTACAATAATATCATGCAGATTATGCAACACCAGAAATGTGCAACTCTCCTGATGATCTGGTTCAACCCTCATTATCACCTGAGTAGAAAACTGGGGTTTATTCTCCGCCAAAGGGGTAGAATCAATGCCCAGTAAAGGAATAGACTTCCGCAGGGGTATCATGGGAAACCCACAACGTTTGGCAAAGTCAAAATCCATCAGATTAATAGCTGCTCCTGAATCAACAAAAGCCTGAGCCGAAAATGTGGAGAGGGAGCAAATCAGGGTAACAGTCAACAGAAATTTAGTCTGAACACTACCCAAGACAACTGAGCGCGCAAAACGTCTTCCCCGCTTAGGGCAGACGGAAATAGCATGGGAAGCGTCACCACAGTAGAAACATAACCCATTGCACTTACGAAACTCATAACGCTGAGCCCCAGAAGTCACTCCATTACACTGCATGGGCTCAGGAGCTGGCTCACAAGGCAACACTATCTCACGCATACCTCTGCGCTCCCGCAAACGTCTGTCAATTTGAATAGCCAAAGACATAGAATCATTGAGACCAGAGGGAACAGGGAATCCCACCATAACGTCCTTTACATTTTCTGACAGACCCTTCCGAAAAAGGGCTGCCAAAGCATCATCGTTCCATTTGGTCAGGACTGCCCATTTTTGAAATTTCTGACAGTGTTAGGGTCTGCGGAACGCACCAAATATATGATGTGGAGAGGTGCGTTCGCAGCCCGGGGTCCACCGTACAGGCGGAGCCTGCTGCTAGTAAAATGGCGCAAGAAGCGAACTCTGTTATCCCGCAGAGTCTCCAAATAAATGCCGTAACGCGCTGTGGCTATATGGCGAAGTGTGCGAACTCACTAAACACAACTGAGTCGCAAAATAAACACGCTAGGGCGCTGTCTAGAGTTGAAAGCGAACTCTGTTACGTCACAGAGCCGCTGAGACAAACTTCTGTGTCCTGTCAGGCACCCAGGTACACAGTTAACTGCTAAGCGAACATAGAACGTGATCATGCGCTAATGTCCTCGCGGGAGTCACCCGAAATCTATGGCGTCTGAATGCCAGGCCCTGAATACGTCAATCAAACTCCTCACTGGTTATGCCGGTAATCTAGGGCATCTAGGACACCGACCCTGACCAGCTAGCATACCAAACTCCTCACCGATTAAGTCGGTATTCTAGGGGCTTATTTCAGCTGGGCCCTAACAACACACACGCATGACCACACTGGCGCTAAGCATATAATGGTTGACACTAGCGCATGGCGGCCCAGCCATACCACCCTTTTATAGCAACAGCTACAGGACCTGCCAGAAACAAGGACCAATGAAACTGTTCCAGAACACCAGTAGTCACAGGACCTTCCTGGCGGACCAATAGGAGCTGCTGCAGTACCTGAGCATGTGACCCCTGATCTCCAATGAGAGCTCTCACCCTGGGCATGCTCAGAAGGGGAAAACAAGGACTTTGTCCTAAAGACGTCTGCTCGCCGCTAACCAGTACTGGCCACAACAGCAGAACCTGGAGATGCAGCAGCAATCCTCTGCACACTGTTAGACTGGGCGAGACGCTGGGACCGACGTTTAAGCTGAGCAGAGTCCACTGCGGCCGGAGACGAATGGGAGACCACAGCCGGGATGGTTTGAGATTCCCCTTGTGCAGAAGTGGGAACTCGACCCCTAACTAGGGCCCCCCTTCTCTGGGCCTTGCTACGCTCAAAGGCAGCGATGAGCTGCGGAGCATGAACATGCTCGGCAGGCTCCCAGGACCTATCCTCAGGCCCATAACCCCTCCAATCCACCCAAAAAAATTTTTTGCACCCTACAATGGCATTCACCTCGTAGTCGTCCAAAGACGAACCTGACGTCCCGGCAGATGACTCAGGCAACCGGGAGATGACCACGGGTTTTAGGAGGGACACATGGAAGGTGTCTGAGATACCAAGGCAAGGTGGAAGGGACAAACGGTAAACCACAGGGTTCACCTGCTCGAGAACCTTGAAGGGACCCAAATAGCGGGTGCCAAATTAGTGGATTCCACCCGTAGCCTGATGTTTCGGGTGGAGAGCCACACTAGGTTGCCAGGAGCAAATGTCGGAGCGGGATGCCGATGGGCATCGGCAGAAGACCTCATCCTTTCCTTGGAAGCCTGAATGGCATCCTGGGTGCGGTCCCATATGTCCCGTGCTTCCACAGCCCAGTCTACCACCCTGGAGTCGGCGGAAGCCACGGGCATGGGCACCGGTACCCGCGGATGCTGGCCGTAATTTAAGAGGAATGGGGTCTGTCCGGTGGAGTCAGCCACAGCATTGTTTAGCGCGAACTCCGCCCACGGGAGCAAGGATGCCCAGTCATCCTGCCTGGCCGAGACAAAATGTCGTAAGTAGGTGACCAATGTTGTGAATGGACTTGAAATGAGTTCTGAGCAGAGGCTCCCTCTGGTGGTTGCAGGCGGTGCTGGACTGTCCAGTGAAGATTGTGAGGATTGGGAATCAGGTGTTACTGACTGGTCTTATTTAAGGGAGTCGCCTTCCCATCAGGGTTGCCGGTGATCAATTGTTCTGGTCTCAATCCTTGATTCCTGTTTCCTTTGTAGCCTGCTGTGTCGTGTCTGCATCTCCTGCTAACAGATAAGACATTTTCTTCTTTTTGTTTTTGTGCTTGATTTTTGCATTTTGTCCTTCACTTCTGTGGGGGCCTTCAGGGTCCCCTCCGGGGGCTTTTGCCCTCTCAGTTTAGTTCAGCCACTGATGTTTTGTACATTTGCTTTTTCCAGTTTTTTCAGTGGCTGCTGTTTTGATTTTGTTACACCAGAGAACTAATTTAGGTGGTAGAGGTCGTGTGATCTCAGGTGTTTTTGAAATTAGTAGAGTTGGTGCTTTTCAGGGTTTTTTGGGATTGCAGTAAGTGCCCTTCCTATCCTTTTCTATTTAGATAGTTTGGGCCCCAACGTTTGCTCATACTATTTTCTGTCTGTGTCAGTATTTCTTCTTGTCTAACCGCCATTACATGTTTGGGGGCTTTCTATGTTCTTTGGGGATCTGCTCCGGGGCAGATAGCTTTCCTCTTTCTATCTTTAGGTATAGTTAGTTTCTCAGGCTGTGACGAGGCGTCTAGGACCAACGTAGGAACGCTCCACGGCTGCCTCTAGTTGTGGTGGTTAGTCAGGGTACTGCAATCTCATAGATTCCAACTGCTCTGGTGTATTGCCTTTTTTACCTGCACTCCTCAGCTACCAAATCATAACAGTATCACCGGCCAAAACTGAAAATTATATGGTACTCACAGAAGGGAAAAATATTGTGAAAGAAAAAAAAAAGGTTGTCAGAGTTGTCAGAGATATTTTTCTGTTTGTTGCATTTTTTTTTTTTTCCCTCTGTATCTCTGGGTGCTGGGGAGGAATTTTTCTCTCAATGGAGTTTGCACAGTTGTCTGGCCGTGTGGATCAGCTTGCCACTGAGGTTCGGAGTATTGCTACCTATCTAGCTAGGTTGCCTGTTGTGGAACCTAGGATTCCCATGCCAGATTTGTTTTTGGGGGATCGAGCCAAGTTTCTGAATTTCAAAAATAATTGTAAATTGTTTTTTGCCTTAAAATCTAAGTCCTCAGGGAACGCAGAGCAGCAGGTTCAAATTGTCATCTCTCTCCTGCGCGGCGATCCTCAGGATTGGGCTTTTTCCCTGACACCTGGGGATCCTGTTTTGAGTGATGTTGATGCATTTTTTCAGGCCTTGGGGTTATTGTACGATGAGCCTAATGTCACTGATCAAGCTGAAAAAGCCTTGTTGGCATTAAATCAGGGGCTTGATGACGCTGAGTTATACTGTCAGAGATTCCGCAGGTGGGCAGTCCTGACCAAATGGAATGACGACGCTTTGGCAGCCCTTTTTCGGAAGGGTCTGTCAGATAATGTAAAGGATGTTATGGTGGGATTCCCTGTCCCCTCTGGTCTCAATGATTCTATGTCATTAGCGATTCAAATTGACAGACGTTTGCGTGAGCGGAGAAGTATGCGTGGAATTAGTGTTGCCTTGTGAACCTGCTTCTGAACCAATGCAGTGTGATAGAGTGGTTTCTGGGGCACAGCGTATTTAGTTTCGAAAGCGAATGGGTTATGTTTCTACTGTGGTGATGCTTCTCATGCTATTCAGTCTGCCCTAAGCGGGGAAGATGTTTTGCACGCTCAGTTGTCTTGGGTAGTGTTTTAGATAAGTTTTTATTAACTGTTACTTGATTCTTTCCCCTTTTGCTAGGCTTTGTTTTTTTGGGGGA
>JARQOD010002054.1:0-84735 GCA_033576555.1 Oophaga sylvatica
GATTCAGCAGTCCTGATTTCCCAGATCAAATCACAGAGAGACGGATTAAATGATAGGGGGCGTGACGACCTGTCAGATTGAGTTTGACGAAAGGTGGAACTCCTATACTACTACTTATCGGAATCGGAATGGTATCGCCAATACCCCAAAAATATCGGCGATACCCGATACCGATACCGGAAATCCAATGTAAGTCTATGGGAACAAAATATCGGAATTAAAAAAACCCATTCTTGCCTTGTTGGTTAATTGTACATGAAGGAAAACAACAAAGAGTAATGTAGAATGTATTGGGTGAGGTTGAGGAGACATTAAAGGCATAGATGTTTAACCCAATCAAATGGAATAGCATTAATATTTTTTTTATTTAAAGATGTTCGGATTGACGAAGAAATTGACAATGTTGTTAACGTTTTTTCTATTTTGGCAAATATGTATGTTTCACAACTTCCATGCTCTTCACCTTTTTAACTTTTGACACACTTTCTCCTTCATAATCTTCAGCAGCATCATCTTTTTCATCAAATTATTCTTCATCTTCACCTTCTTTATCTTCTTCTTAAACTTCTTGCTATTCATCTTTTTGTTAACATTACTCATATTGTTCTTATTCAACTATTATTTCTTCTTCATATTCTACTTCATCTTCATCTTCTTCATCATATTCTTATTTTGGACAGAGATTCCTGTACTTGTAATCTGTAAAAGTATGAATTTTTCATCCTTGCGTTCTTGCTGTCCCAAAGTTTTAAATTACAACAGTATTTGTCCGTGTTGAGTTTAGCCTGCAGCAGCAGGCATTTTCCAGGGGCATGTCTGGTTGCGCAGGCTTTATCCGGCAACACTACCTTCCTTGTGTCACGGGTAGGGTAGCGTGTGTCTATTATATGACTCTCTTTAAAATGTGACATTACGCAGCCTTATTCTGCCCTAGGGACGCCAAAAATATGACAGCAGTAATCATTTACTGTATAAAACTCCACCTATGAGCAACAAAACAAGCACGTTCCCTCTTCTGTTTCCTGCGCTGACATGTGAGGAGGGAGTTTGGAGATGCTCCTGAAATCCTCCCAGGTATCCAAGCATATCGGGCCCATAGGAGAGCAGTAAAACCACCCCTGGGAACACTGACACCTTTTACATTCGTGGGTACATCATTTATGGAGCGCTACTTGCTACGGAGTTCACAACAGACCCCGAACGGTTTACCTATCCAACTGAAGCAGAAGGACAAGATGGCGCATGGAGGAGACAAAGAGGAAAGAGGCGCGATGATGAGCACTGCCATAGACATGCAGCAAGAGCTATTATCAGAAGCACCATGTGACCTGAGAGTTCCTCAGGAATTTGATTCGCAGAAAAATGGCTGAAGAAAGGTCACAGCCCTTCTCTTACCAGACATTCAGAAGCTGCTGGAGTCGGCATTGCAATCGTCATTGTCTTCCATACAAAAGTCTGTACACCTGAATACCATTGCAATTACCAAGCTGCAAAGGATGTGGCGCTGCTACAACAGGAGAAGCAACTTGGCCAAGACAGAGAACAGAACCTTCAGCAGAAGTTACAAAATTTGATAGACAAAACAGAGGACTTGGAAAATCGCTCGATACAAAGCAATTTACGTCTGTCGGAATGCCTGAATCATTTAAATCAGCAGACTTACAATCCATCTGTGAGAATGATCTACCGAAAATATTGTGACTTAACTACTACTGTCGTGTGTAACGTGCACATCGTGTGGGACCGCCGCAAAACAACAACAGGCGAGGGGAGGCATAGAAACCAACGATGTACAGACCACGGCAAGTAATAATTAATCTGTTACATTATAACGACAAAGTTTCATTGTTACGGCCATTCAGAGAAGCGAGGCGCCCAGTGCTACTCCATGGCTATGAGATTCTGCTCTTTGATGACTTCTTAGTATCGGTGTCAAGAAGAGGAGGGCGTTCAGTTTCATTTGCACAACGTTGTTTGAGCGAGATGTTCGCTTTCAACTACTGTTCCCAGCGCGTTAGCGGTTCCAAAGATCTGACGGGACATATGTCATTAATGACACACCAGAACAAGCAGAAGCAGCCTTGGAACGAAATCCACAAAGTGATAGGGAAGTACAGCGACGCAGTTCCAGGTTCTCCCCACGCAGACGACGACAAGATGGCAGTTCATGAAGGAGATCAGGAAAGATGAAAGAGATTCTCTCCACGTTAAATGACATATGAGATATATTTGCTGTTTGAGCCGTTTCTATTGGAGTTCCTTCATACCTATGCTAAAGCATGATAGTTTTGCTGCAATTTTAGATGGTTAAATTAGTTAATTGATATTAGATGTTGAAGATCTTTCATGAGAGTGGGGGTCTTGATAAACGTGGGACAACTGAGTTAAACATTACATATGGAGGGACAATAAGTGAAGCAGGCTATTGGGGTTTCATGCTTTGGACACATGGGGGGGGTACACTGAATAGCCTGGGAGGATGGGGGTAATCTCCTCACAGGTTAGAAAAAAGGAAGTCACATAAACACAGGTAGTGGTGGAGAGACTACGACCGCTTACAGCGGTTTATTGGTAAAACAAGAGTTACTACAAAAGGGTATGCAAGGGACCTCTCTCCAATAATTAATCCTGGAATTGTCAATATATCTTGATTTGGTATTTGATATTGTGGTGCTGCTTCTCCTTTCCTCGCAGGTTGGTGCCAACGACGGCCATAAGAGGGTACACCGTCTCCTACAGCACACTCTTAATTTTTCTGCCGCCCATTCAACATGAAGATCATCTCCTGGAATGTCAAAGGCTTGCGTGCGCCGGAGAAGCGCACAAAGATTCTGAGGTACCTCCGCCGGTGGATAGCGGACATAGCACCTTTTTGTTTTTGAAAATCCAAATAAAAGGAACTTTAAAAAAATAAAAAAATCCCTCTTCAACAATCTACAAGACAAACAAGCATGATGGGTGACACTGCCTTTATTGAGGTACAGTATTAGATCGACATTGTCCATGAGTAACTATGCACTGTGATAGCTATATAGCATTATTAATTTATATCTGTTGTGGTTGTTTCACCAGCACTTGCAGGTCTAACTACCTATTGTTTGTATGCATGATGCACTTTCTTGGTGTAATTATTTATTATTGCGCATTATTACCAGGTTTACATGATGGCCATTTCATATATGGTGTGTGAAGTTACAGTTGTCCTCAGTCTGTGTATTTTATTATGTCTGTCATTAATAAAACTCGTGAGGATGATGATGATGATGATGATGTTTATGATTCGTACATCCATTGACTGCATTATCTTACAGGTACAGATAACGTTCCTTAAGAAGCATTAATTGATAATTATGAAATGTATTTTTATGCATTAATTTAAAAAAGTAAACAGTATGTTTTATTTTTTGTTACCATTTCTACTAGCCATGTGCAGATATGCGCTGTGATGACAAATTAATATTTGTCCATATTTCTTATAAAATATTTCATTTTAGCCCTTGAAAACTTAAATCTTTCCTGTTTTAAGCATAACAATCAGGGTGACGGCTCTTCCCTATTTGGAGCATGTTCGACATGGGTTTTTCTGTGCATGTGTAGGGAACAGGAGACTTCTTGCCGCTGTGGTACACCAAAGGGGATCTTGCTGGATGTGAGATATATTTCTTCTAGCAGACTGAAGTTTGCTCAGGATTTTCCATGATCACAAGGACCTGTGATAAGGTCATAGTCACGTGATCTGGTCATCTGATGTGTACCTCACCTGAGGGTGTGGAGTAGGCCTATAAAAACAAGGAGCTGTTGTAGTTGGTGTGTTGAAGGAAGGATTTTGGCTGGAGTCAGCCTGGAAGATTGTTTTGTTACTGTGTGCCAGTGTGCACCAGGAAGCGAGTACCAGACCACCCGGAATGGGACCTGGCGGTCTCTGCTGACCTGCAGCCGCTTAGTTAAGCCCGTCCCAAGCAAGGGTGAGTCTGGCACCAGTGGTTCTCCAAACTGTGGTGATTTATGTTCTGTTTTTATTTTGTTATCTGGACTTTTTGTTGAACTCATGATTAAAACCACTGAAATTTGAAGTAAAAGGCGGTGTGTTTGCCTCATTACTGCGGCCCAGCCCTGCTTACCAGAGCGGATCCCTACAATTGGTGGTTTCAATGCGGGCAACGCAGTGAGGTCAGGCTGTTTTTTCCTGCATGACAGTAAATGTCCTAGGTAAAGAAAGTGACGCAAAACCCGGTGGATAACTGTCCAAGATGGAGAACACAGTAAAAATGCTGGAGGAGGCCATGCGGCAGCAACAGCAGGCTATGCAGCAGCAGCAGCAGGCTATACAGCAGCAGGCTATGAAGCAGCAGCAGGCTATACAGCAGCAGGCTATGGAGCAGCAGCAGGCTATACAGCAGCAGGCTATGGAGCAGCAGCAGATATTTAATCGACAGCAACAGGAAACCAATAGTCTAGTGATGCAGCACATCACAGTGCCGCAGACAGCAGGAGCTGCCCGGGGATGGCAGGATGTCCGGAAAGTGGTGCGTACAGCGATCCGAAAGATGGAGCAATCAGATGACATCGAGGTGTACCTGGAGATGTTTGAAGGCATGGCTAAAAGGGAGAGACTGGCCCGTACCAGTGGGCCGAGATCGTGGCTCCGTTTTTTTTAATTCAGGACCCGCAAAAGCCTCTAGGGACCTACCCCCCGAGCAACAGGAGGACTATGAGAGCGTCAAGGGTGAGATACTTGCACGTCTTGGGGTAAATGTTTTGGTCCGGGCACAGCGGGTACACCAGTGGAACTTTTCCCCTTCCGAGCCAGCTCGGTCACAGTATTATGACTTGATACACCTGATAGAAAAGTGGTTGCAGCCGGAGGTGTTCTCACCCCGCGCTATGCTGGATCGTACAGTGACTGATAAATTCTTGAGAAATTTGCCACACACCCTTCAAACATGGCTTGGACAGGCAGCCCCTACTAATGGTCTCCAAATGGTAGACCTCATTGAAAGATATGGGGCTACCAAGGAGATACAGGGAGAGACTACCCGGAAGGTACCAAGTAAATTCCACAAACCTTCACCCACAGCTCGGCGAGCAGAGACTCGGAGGGCCGCCCAGGACGGGTCGGGGAACGAAAGGGGCCCCATAATCTGTTGGCGGTGCCAACAACCAGGACATGTGAGAGCTGTTTGCCCCCACCTGACAGAGCCCATGGACAACAACTTTGGCTACTATCAGTCTTACTATGCAGAACACATGTGTGCAGTGGTCAAAGCAGAGGGACCCAATATGAACCATTTGTGTAAAGTGCAGGTGGAGGGTAACCTGCTGTGGCTCTAGTGGACTCAGGGAGTCTCGTGAGTGACCCTAATATGAGCCAGCCAAGTCCAAATCAGCGAGTATACTGCTGTGAAAATGGGTGTGTTGTGTATACATGGTGACTTAAAACATTATCTTACCACCCTGGTGATGATAAACACGCCAGCGGGGGAGGAGGTGACACGAGGTGGGGGTGGTGGTTAATTAGCATTAATAATGGGGAGAGATTTTCCATTATTTTCTGTGCTTTGGCCTGTAATTACCCTCCCACAGAACAGTCGTCGGCACCAGTGGCAAACAGGTTGCATTCTCCAGAAATCGGGCATGAACCTGGTGGCCCAGAGGAAGATGTACTGGCGGTAGAAGTACCTTAGCCTTCGGTGGAGGAGGAAAACCCCTCTCTATAGAAGTGTTAGGTGGGGAGATGGAAGATTTGCCACCGGGACCAGAATTGTCATACTTAAATGTGGCAGGTGACCTACGTTGACTCGAGCCCGGGAAAATGTACTGGTTGTCAATGGGGAACCCAACACCCCAGGGCAGCTAAGTATTTCCCCATTTGAGCTGAACCAAGATTTTCTGTATGGTGTTGAAAAAATACATGGGGAATTTGTCGAGCATTGCTGGTACCGCAGTCATATCGGGGTTGGTAATGGACTTAGCGCATGCGCATGTACTAGGGGGACATTTGGGACCAAAGAAAACCCTAGACAGAATTCTACAACGGTTTTTACTGGCTATGGGTCTATGAATAAGTTAAACGGTATTGTTCTCTTGTCCCGTGTGCTAGGTAACCAGTCCGCAGCCTCATTTTCAGAGTCCCTTGGTGCCATTACTAATTATAGAGTACCGTTTGAGAGAATAGCCAATGGATCTGGTGTGGACGGTTAATAAATCAGCAAGGGGTCATCAACACATCCTCATAGTTCTAGATTACGCTACCAGGTATCCTGAGGCTATTCCCCTGCGACACACCTCGGCAAAAACTGATCGCAAAAAGAACTCATGGTTAGTTCTCTCGGGTGGGAATCCCTCAAGAAATTCTTAACAGATCAGGTGACCCCCTTTATGTCAAAAAATCATGAAGGAACTCTGCCACGTGTTAAAACAGTTGCGCACATCGGTCTATCATCCCCAAACAGACGGTTTAGTAGAAAGGTTCAATAAAACCCTGAAGAATATGTTGAAAAAAAGTCTCTAAAGATGCTAAGGACTGGGATCTCTTGTTGCCATACCTGATGTTTGCAGTGCGGGAGGTTGCCCCAGGCATCTACGGGGTTCTCGCCCTTTGGAACTATTATATGGGCAGACATCACCGTGGCTTACTCGATATAGCTAAAGAGGCCAGGGAAAACCATACAACTCCCCACAAAAGTGTGATAGAACATGTGGCCAGAATGCAAAAGAGAATGGAGACAGTCCTACCATTAGTCGAGAACATATGGAATCAGCACAAAGGTCACAGAGGAGGTCTATAACCGGGAGGCACGGGTAAGGTTCCTTTAACCCTGGGGATCGGGTGTTTGGTTACTTGTGCCTCAGTGGATAGTAAGTTCCTTTCAAGGTGGCAGGGACCCTACGACATTATAGAGAAGGTGGGACCAGTAAACTATAAAATACACCAACCAGGGCGGGGGAGAAAAGCCAGAACACGTTATACCATGTGAATCTGCTCAAACCATGGAAAGACAGAGACCCGCTTGGTGAAGGATTGTCCACGGCCTGCATTTCCAGTACAGTGGCTTCCTTGCCTCAGGAGAAGGCAAGAGAAGTCCTCTCCGCCGTCAAAATATCAGACCACTTTGTCGCACAGGACAAGTTCAGGAAGTCCGGAGTTTGTTAGCCGAAATACAGATGTTTTTTTCGGAAACTTCATGGTCGTACCTCCCTTTTACAACATGACTTGTCACTGAGCCGCAGGGCAAAGTACGATTAAAGCCATATGGGTTGCCTGAGGCCCAGCGACAAGCCATCAAGGAAAGAGGTCAAGAAGATGCTGCAGTTAGGGGTCATTGAAGAGTCCCCAGAGTGAGTGGGCCAGCCCAATAGTCCTAATACCAAAGCCAGATGGGACACTAAGGTTCTGTAATGACTTCAGAAAACTGAATGAAATTTCTAACTTGACGCCTACCCCATGCCCCCGGGTCGATGAGTTTAATAGAGCGGTTTGGGCAGGCACGTTATTTTTCTCTCATTGACCTCACAAAGGGTATTGGCAGGTTGCCACAAACAAAAAGCAGCGAGAGAGAAAACGGCTTTTGTAACACCCGAGGGGACTGTTCCAGTATATAGTCCTACCCTTCGGGTTGCATGGCGCTCCAGCGACATTCCAGAGGTTAATGGACGTTGTTCTTCATCCTCATCGCCAGATATGCCGTGGCCATCTGGACGATATTGTGGTGTACAGTACAGACTGGGAAAGTCACTTAGCCAAGGTTACATGGCGGTGTATAGATTCGCTGAGACAAGCAGAGCTAACTGCAACCCAAAGAAGTTTTCCATAGGGTTGGATGAAGAATCGCTACCTGGGGTATGTGATTGTGAGAGGAGTTATCAAAGCCCAAATAAACAAAGTGGAGGCAATCCAAAACTGGCCCCGTCCCTCACACTAAACAAGTGAAAGGGTTTTTGGGGTTGTGGGATACTAACCGGCGGTTTTATTCACAATTTTGCAACACTGTCGGCGCCGTTAAATGACTGCCTAAAAGGCAGGAATTTAGTAATGGTGCGATGGAATGATCAGCTTGAAGAAGCGTTTGTAAAACTAAAAGGGGCACTGTGTGTGTGTGTCACCATTTTTGATCCACACCCGACTCAAAAGAGAATTCATTGGCAGATGATTGCGTTCAGAGGTAGGTGTGGGTGCCGTTTTGTCTCAGGAGGTTAACAGGGAGGAGCATCACATTACTTTCCAGAGTCGAAAGCTAACTCCAAGCTGAAACCGATACAGCTTGTAGAGAGAGAGAGCCTGGGCGATCAAGTGGGCACTGGAGTCGTTGCGCTACTATCTGTTTGGGGATAACATTTTTGGTTGTTAACTGATCATTCCCCTCAGACTGGCAGTGTTGTATCCCAGGGAGTAGAGTTCAGGTGAGATAGATGAACATAACAGGGAAATTGATAACGTTGCCAACCAGTTATTTTATCGGAAAACGGACAGGCAAATTCTGGCGAGATCCATGCCTTGTTCATTTTCAAGAAAAGTAAGCCGGTCTACATTATCGGAGGATAGTCGCATGCGACGGTCTGTTAGTACACACTCTGCAGCACTAAAGACCGCTCCGATAATACACTGGCAGCAGGGCAAGCCACACCTCCAATGCATACTGGCTAAGCTCGGGCCATGTATCCACTTAGAGACCCAAAACTTGAAAGGGGAAGAGCCATCTGGGAGTACACTGAGAGGGCAAGACAAGTAGTCTGTCACCATCTTACGGAAACGTTGCCTCCTGGTGACTGGAGGCGTCTCGGATGGTGTAGACATTGTGGCGCTGCCACAAAACTTCGCCACATTTGGAACATACTGGTCTTGCCCCCCTGTGTAGAGCGCTACTTGTGCTCCCTCTTGTTGCAGAGCTGTCCCCACTGCCTCCACGCACAGAGCTGCTTTGTAAAGCAGTATCAGCAGCACTGCTCTCGGTGGAATGGAGAACATTATGGATTTCACCAGGTGTCTTGGTACTCCCGCATTTTATGCTCCCGGTTTCAATGGTGTGATGAGGCTTTGTAAGTTGTCCCGGTAGCGAGGGTCTAGAGAGTGTACACCCAATAATCAGACGTGGTGAGAATGTGGGCGATGCGGCGGTCCGTTTCTCAGGCACTGCAGCATGAAATCAACCTTGTGCTGCAGACTCCCAACTGGCCAAGAAAACGCTGTCCTCTGTAAGAGGCGTCATCTGTACCTTCTCTGCATCACCCCACCCTCGCTCTACATACTGACTAGAGCGTTGTTACCTCCCTCTGTAGCGATTTCTTCTCCTCCATTGACCCCTCCTCACCCCTCCTCACAAAGTGAGCCCTGCAAAGCCCTTTGGGAGGAACCACGTTGCGCTGACTGTCAAAAAGGTGAGGAATTTGTGTCTCCTCATCCCCCCACCTCTTCCAAAACCTCATCCCTTAGTGCTTGCAGTGTTTTTTGAAGCAGGCAGATAAGGGGGACAGTCAGGCTGACTAGTGCATCATCTGCACTCGCCACCCCGCGTTGACTCATCAAACGCACGCAAAACGTGGCGATGTCCTTCATAGAGGCCCACTCAGTAGTGGTGAAGTGTGAACGGTGCAAATTGCTTTTGTTGATTACGCCTGTTGCAGCTGATACTCCATTACTGCTGTCTGCTGCTCACACAACCGCTCCAACATATGTAACGTGGAATTCCACCTGGGGGTACGTCACATATAGATGCGATGTTCAGGAAGGCGAAATCTGCATTGCAGAGCTGCAATGCGCGATCTGGCCATGCTGGAACGTCGCAAGTATGCGCACTATAGGCGGACCTTGTGCAGCAGTGCATCAAGATCGGATAGTCCCTCAAAAAACTCTGCATGACCAAGCTGAGCACATGGTGCCACACATGGTTTTGTGAGTGAGGTTGCCAAGGGCCAGAGCTGCCACCAGATTTCGGCCATTGTCACACACTACCAAGCCTGGCTGGAGATTCGCTGGCAAAACCACACGTCGCTCTCTTGCTTGAGGCATTCCAGACCTCCTGCGCTGTGTGGCTTCGATTCCCCATGGAAAATTAATTTCAGGACGCCTGTTGACGTTTGGCCACGGCTGTGCTCATAAACGGTCGCAACAGGTAAGCGTTCACGGGGGCCATGTGGAGGTAGACCGTGACGGCTCCTGCAGCGATGATTCTGAGGAACTGTAGTAGGAGGAGGAGTCAATGTGTACAGACTGGATTCCGCAATCCTTGGAGTTGGCAGAACACGTACAGCGCCACTCGCAAGATCTGTACCCCGCTCCACAACATTGACCCAATGGGCAGTGAGGGAAAGGTATCGTCCCTGGCCAGGGTACTGGTCCACGCATCAGTGGTCAGGTGGACCTTGCTACTGACGGCGTTTAGTAGCGCATGTTAATTTTTCCCTCAACTGCTTTTGCAGAGCAGGGACGGCTTGCCTGCTGAAATAAAATCGGCTTGGCACATTGTATTGGGGGGACTGCCAATGCCATTAAGTTCCGGAAACTGTCAGTCTCCACCAGCCTGAATGACAGCATTTCAAGGGACAGGAGTTTTGCAATGCCAGGCATTCAGAGCCTGTGCTCGTGGATGGTTTGCCGAGTATGGCCGTCTTTTATCCCATGCCTGTGCTACCGATGGCGGTACAGTGGCTGTTTTGTGGCCTGGGAGTGGGGAGGATGACAGGGAACTTGCAGCTGTGGGTGGAATAAACATGGGGTCTCTGGAAACAGTGGACCGAGGTTCTTCATGGCGATCGTGTGAGGAAAGCCCGAACCAGCTGTGTGTGAGCTGGAGGAAGAGGCTCAACACGACCTGAAGATGTAGGTGCTGCTGTAGGTTGGCTTACATCTCCAGTGTTCTTTGTAACTCAACTACGTGCTTTGCCCCGCAATGTTTCCACATATTAGTGGTATTGAGGTTACTGACACTTTTACCTCTTTTTACTTTTTGATTACACAGCTTGCATTTGACATAGCAAATATCCTGCAAGGTGTGTAAAAAAGGACCACGCAGTGCAAGTCCTGGGAGCACCCGTTTTGACTTTTGGAAGAGAACTGCCCCCAACAGGTGCCAAACTGGAGGCTACAGGCAACCGAGTCTGCAGCCTACCTCTCCCTCCTGTTTGTACCATTGGGCCAATCTCTTCCTCAGGGGCTGCTCCCACCACCTTCCTGTTCCTCACGCCATGTTGGGTCTTGGACCTCATCATCTCCACTACCCTTTTCCAACACCTGCTGCTGTTGGTGTTCTGGCCAGCACCTTGCTCAACAGAAAATGGCACCTAGTCTCATCATCATCAGATGCGTTCTGCGGTGTGCTGACCATCGGCACTGGCTCACCGCCTTTTTCACATTCAGAGAGACACAGCTGTTTTTGCATCACTGTATACTGCCTCTTCTTCACATTCCAGAATGCTGCTTGGCTGGGCCCTGTTTGCAAGCCAACAGATTCTGAGAACAGAAGCGGGAAGACTCAGCTGGCTCCAGTTCAGAACTCTCTGACTGCCTGGGCAATTTGGCAGGCGGTGAAGAGACAAAATGGTTGTTCAACAGTGCTGTGGTCCTGAGAGGAGGTGGAAGCAATTGAAGTCGATGCATTGGCTGCCATCCAACCAACAACGGCTTCAATTTGTTCTTCCCGCAGCAGGGGGTACGCTAGCTCCTACAAAAGTGCGCATAAAGGAACGCTAAACGGGGAAAAAACTGGTGGATGCTGTGTCACTGGGTGCGGCAGCAGCCACAGAATCCCCACGTCCTCTCCCTGCTGAAACTCCACGGCCACGACCACGTGCCTTATCCCTGCCTTCTTCATCTTGGTAGATTGATAAAGAAAGTCTGAAAAGTTAAAAGGGGCCTAAGTGTGGTTATTACGCAGAGACTGCAGTAAAACACTGCACCAACTGTTCACTATCTCTGAAAGGCTCCTTTCTGTAATTCTATAGTGTTTTGCAACCAATGTATTGGATACGGATGGAAGCGCGTCACCTAATAAATTTGAGTTATTGAAATGGAATGGAGCAGCACCAATTAGAGAAAATGACAAGGATGAGGCAGTGACACACGTTCAGCAGACTACAAACCAGCAGTGGTTAAGAACTAACTGGAGCGTGATCTGCACTCAAAAAAAAAAAAACCTCAGACTAAGTGAACACTGAACACAACTGTTCACTATCTCTGAAAGGCTCCTTTCTGTAATTCTATAGTGTTTAAAAACCCAATGTATTTGGATACGGATGGAAGAGCGTCACACTAATAGATTTGAGTTTTTGAAATGGAATGGAGCAGCACCAAATTAGAGAAAAATGACAAGGATGAGGCAGTGACACACGTTCAGCAGACTACAACCAGCAGTGGTTGAAGAACTAACTGGAGCGTGATCTGCACTAAAAAAAAAAAACCTCACAGACTAGGTGAACACTGAACACAACTGTTCACTATCTCTGAAAAGCTCCTTTCTGTAATTCTATAGTGTTTGCAACCAATGTATTGGATTACGGATGGAAGCGCGTCACACTAATAGATTTGAGTTATTTGAAATGAATGGAGCAGCACCAATTAGAGAAAAATTGACAAGGATGAGGCAGTGACAAAACGTTCAGCAGACTACAACCAGCATGGTTGAAGAACTAACTGGAGCGTGATCTGCACTCAAAAAAAAAAAAACCTCACAGACTAGAGTGAACACTGAACACAACTGTTCACTATCTCTGAAAGGCTCCTTTCTGTAATTCTATAGTGTTTGCAACCAATGTATTGGATACGGATGGAAGCGCGTCACACTATAATTTCAATTGAATGGAGCAGCAAGAATTACACTAAAGAAAAAAAAAAGAGTCTGTGAGTGACACGTGCAGGCCTACAAACAGCGTTGGATGCAGAGCAAACTGCAGCGTCACCTGCACTCACACACACACCTTGCACAGAGCTGTTAAAACAACACTGGCAAAAGGAAGCTTTACACAGCGGTTGGTAAACTAGCCTGCCTTTGAGCACAGTACACAAAATCGCAATCTCTAACTGTCCCTCAGAGTCAGCAGAGCAGCGTTCTGTCCCTTACTGTAATTCACAGCACAGTGACGCTAAAATGGCGGCGGCGCCTTTTATAGTGCATTCTGAACATCATTTCAGCATCCAATCACAGCCATGCCAATTAGTTAACATGACCGCAGCAGTACAGGATGTGCCCACACTTCTTAGGATTCCTCATTGGCTGACTAAAATCACATTGCCTCTCAAAGAATTATGGGAACTTCGATTTCCGGTATACGATATATGAAAAATATCGGAACTAAGTATCGGAATTCCGATACAGCGAATATCGGCCGATACCCGATACTTGCGGTATCGGAATGCTCAACTCTAATTAGTGGAGCCTGATGAAGAGACCTGAGTAGTCTCAAAAGCTTGCAATTTGTTACCATCTTTTCAGTTAGCCATTAAAAGATATCAACCATGAGGCTCTCAAGTCTAAATATTTAACATTTACCATAACACCCCTGACCCCAGGACCTTATAATACCAGACGACCAGTCCAGCAAAGAATTGTGCATTTTTAAACTAGGGTAAACCCAGGAGGACTGGAACAGGCAATTTATCCAGTACAAACAAGTCAATGCACTCCTGATTCCATATTGACAATAGGCGGGAACCCAGTGAACTTTCGAGACACGCACCCATGCTCCAGGGGAGTGTTATCAATCGCCACAATAGGGAAAGAAGATGACATATGGTTCAGAATCAAATTTATATTTGTCTAGAATTTGTTGATTAATTAAATTCAGTGCAGAACCACAATCCACCATGACCTGAAAATCAATAGCATGACCACGATATATGGAAAATACCAGAAAAAAAAAAACTCCTGGGAACCGTAAAAAATGCAATACGAACAGGAGTGTTGCTCCTACTGACCTTTTTTTTTCTTTTCTTTCCTTATGCGAACCTCGCATTGCTTATTAAAATGGTCAGCCTTACACAATACAAGCATAGGCCCTCAGAGAACCTTCTCTCCCTCTCCTGGGAATGAGAGGACATGACCCCAAGTTGCATTGGCTCCCAACTGTCAACGGGGCTATCCTGAGAGACTGGGTCCAGCATTATAAGAGGCTTCTCATTATTCTGCCTGTCTCTCAATTTTCCATCCACATGGATAGCTAACTCCATAGCAAATTCCAAAGTAGCAGGTGCAGAGTAATAAAGGGTGATACAATCACCGGACAATGACAAGCCCAGCACCAGGGGAAAAAGACCAGCAGCCAGAAACCACAACAATATGGCGGATGGTCAAACTATATAGATTCTAACATATAGGATTAGTAATCGATAGGTGTCTTATTGACAACTCTCCATTACTAACGCGTGGGCTTGATGTCACCTTAAAATACAAAGGTGACATGAACCCCACAACTATTACCCCTCTTGCCACTGCTACAGGGCAAGTTGGATGAGAGAGGCAAAGTGCTGGAATTGGCGCTTCTTAGAGATGCGCCCTTTCTGAAGTGGCTATGAGCAGGTGTTTGAAGCCAGGGTGCGGCCAATATCCATAGCCCTTCCTAGTCTATGAATATCAGCCCGCAGCTGTCTGCATAGCCTTTTCTGGTTACTAATTATAGTGGGACCCCATATCATTTTTTTGGTGATCCCCTATTTTAATAGCCAGTAAAGGCTAAATGTACAGCTGTGGGCTAATATTAATAGCCTGGGAAGATCCATGGGTATTATTTTGTTTCCCAGGCTATAAACATCTGCCCCCAGTCGCTGACTTTCACTCTCTGGTTTAAAAAGTTGCGTGGGAGCTCACCCCATTTTTTTCCCCAAAAAGAATCTTTTATTAAATACATACATGTCCCTTTAATTTGCACACAAACACTACTAATTGGTCACGGACATCTATATATTTAACTATTCTGTATGGATTTACTGTATGTACAGTCATGGCCAAAAGTTTGAGAATGACAAAATATTAATTTTTACAAAGTCTACTGCTTCACTTTTTCTAATGGCAATTGCATATACTCCAGAATGTTATAAAGAGTGATCAGCTTAACAGCAATTACTTGCAAAGTCAATATTTGGCTAGAAAATGAACTTTATCCCCCAAAACACATTTCAACATCATTGCAGCCCTGCCTTAAAAGACCAGCTAACCTCTTTTCAGTGATTGCTCCATTAACACAGGTGTGGGTGTTGATGAGGACATGGTGGAGATCAATCTGTCATGATTAAGTAAGAATGGGCACCACTGGACACTTTAAAAGGAGGCTGGTGTTTGGCATCATTGTTTCTCTTCTGTTAACCAATGGTTATCTCTAAAGAAACACGTGCAGTCATCATTGCAATGCACAAAAATGCACCTCAGTCGACAATCTATCGCATCATCAAGAACTTCAAGGAGAGAGGTTCCATTGTTGCCAAAAAGGCTCCAGGGCGCCCAAGAAAGACCAGCAAGCGCCAGGACCGTCTCTTAAAAGTGTTTCAGCTGCGGGATCGAGCTACCAGCAGTGCAGAGCTTGCTCAGGAATGGCAGCAGGCAGGTGTGAGTGCATCTGCACGCACTGTGAGGCGGAGACTCTTGGAGCAAGGCCTGGTCTCAAGGAGGGCAGCAAAGAAGCCACTTCTCTCCAGAAAAAACATCATGGACAGACTGATATTCTGCAAAAGGTACAGGCAGTGGACTGCTGAGGACTGGGGTAAAGTTATTTTTCTGATGAATCCCCTTTTCGATTGTTTGGGACATCAGGAAAACGCCTCATTCGGAGAAGACAAGGTGAGCGCTACCACCAGTCTTGTCTCATGCCAACTGTTAAGCATCCTGAAAACCATTCATGTGTGGGGTTGCTTCTCAGCCAAGAGAATCGGCTCTCTCACAGTCTTGCCTAAAAACACAGCCATGAATAAAGAATGGTACCAGAATGTCCTCCAAGAGCAACTTCTCCCAACCCTCCAAGAGCAGTTTGGCGATCAAAAAATGCCTTTTCAGCATGATGGAGCACCTTGCCATAAAGCAAAGGTGATAACTAAATGGCTCAGGGAACAAAACATAGAGATTTTGGGTCCATGGCCTGGAAATTCCCCAGATTTTAATCCCATTGAGAACTTGTGGTCAATCATCAAGAGACTGGTAGACAAACAAAAAACCTAAAAATTCTGACAAAATGAAAGCATTGATTGTGCAAGAATGGACTGCTATCATTCAGGATTTGGTCCAGAAGTTGATTGAGAGCATGCCAGGGAGAATTGCAGAGGTCCTGAAGAAGAAAGGGTCAACACTGCAAATATTGACTTGCTGCATTAACTCATTCTAACTGTCAATATAAGCTTTTGTTACTCATATGATTGCAATTATTTATATTTCTGTCTGTGATAAAAACATCTGTCAAACACACATAAAAACCAGAGGGCAGCAGATCATGTGAAAATATAATATTTGTGTCATTCTCAAAACTTTTGGCCATGATGTAAATACTGTATGTAATCTATCCTATCGGCTCTTGCAGTGATTTTACAGAAGCCGACAAATTAATTACCGGCTTTTCTTTAATCTATATCTCTATGAAATATAAAGACATATATATATATATATGGGTGTCACTGACTGTTAGGGTCTGCGGAATGCAACAAATATAAGATGTAGAGAGGTACGTTCGCAGCCCGGCGCCCACACGTGCAGGCGGAGTCTGCTGCTAGTAAGATGGCGCAAGAAGCGAACTTGCTATCCCGCAGAGTCGCCCAAAAATAAACACCGTAACGCGCTGTGGCAATATGTGCGAACTCAGCTAACACCACTGAGTCGCAAAGTAAACACTCTAGGGCGCTGTCTAGCATTGAAACCGAACCCTGTTGCGTCACAGAGTCGCTGAGACAAACTTCTGTGTCCTGTCAGGCACCCAGGTACACAGGACCTTCCTGAAGGACCAATAGGAGTGGAAGCTGTATCTGAGCATGTGACCCCTGATCTCCAATGGGAGATCTTGCCCTGGGCATGCTCAGATGAAGGAACAAAGGACTTAGTCCTAAAGACGTCTGCTCGCCGCTGACCAGTACTGGCTACAATAGCAGAACCTGGAGAGGCAGCAGCAAGTCTCTGCACAGTATTAGACCAGGCGAGACGCTGGGACCGACGTCTTTGCTGAGCAGGCTCCATTGTGGCTGGAGATGGATGGGGGACAGCATCGGGATTGGTTCGAGACTCCCCTTGTGCAGCAGAGGGAACTCAAACCATAACATTACACCCCCTCCTAGGGCCCCCCTTCTTTGGGCCTCACTGCGCTCAAAGGCAGCGATGAGCTGTGGAGCGTGAACACGTTGACCAGTACTGGCTACAATAGCAGAACCTGGAGAGACAGCAGCAAGTCTCTGCACAGTATTAGACCAGGCGAGACGCTGGGACCGGTGTCTTTGCTGAGCAGGCTCCACTGTGGCTGGAGATGGATGGGGGACTGCAGCGGGACTGGTTCGAGACTACCCTTGTGCAGCAGCGGGAGCTCAAACCCTCTCACTGACAACAATATATATATATATTAGTACACACCAAAAGTTAGGACACACCTTCTCATTTAAAGATTTTTCTGTATTTTCATGACTATGAAAATTGTACATTCACACTAAAGGCATCAAAACTATGAATCAACACATGTGGAAATATATACTTAACAAAAAAGTGTGTAACAACTGAAATTATGTCTTATATTCTAGGTTCTTCAACATAGCCACCTTTTGCTTTGATGACTGTCTGTGACTGCTCAGGCAGAGGGCGCGGCGCGCACTAACTACGTCATCATGCCCTCTGACCTGAACATTCACAGCCAGAGGACACGAGGACAGAGTGGTGCGCAGCGGTGGAACGGGGACAGGTGAATATCGCATATACTCACCCCCTCCTGGCGCTGTCTCTGCAGCCCCTACTCTTCTCCCATGGTCTCCGGCAGCTATGCCTAACTTCAGCGGTCACGTGGTACCGCTCATTAAAGTCATGAATATGCGCATATTCATGACTTTAATGAGCAGTACCAGATGACCGCTGAAGTTAGGACTAGCTGCCGAGACCGTGAGAGAAGAGCAGGGGCTGCAGAGACCGCGCCAGGAGGGGGTGAGTATATAGGACAGCTGCGCTCCCCCTCCTCACTGACCCCCTGGTATATGACTCGAGTATAAGCCGAGAGGGACACTTTCAGCCCTAAAAATGGGCTGAAAATCTCTTCTTATACTCGAGTATATACGGTAAGCTAATTAAAAAAACATTAACAAAACACCACTGAAAATGAAATAAGAATTCTTCAGTAGGTTAACGCTACAGTCATGTGTATTTGTGCAGATTTTTTTGGTTTATTTATTGAAATGTTATATTTAATATTAAATTATCAAATTTATTGTTTATTTGGATTCTTTCTTATTTTAGATGAATATTTTTTGCTACACATTTGCTCTCCACGGGGCTACATTTTTTTAAATCTTTTTTTACTGTAACTGGGCATCCATAGGAGTGCTAGTTAAGGTGGAAATCAACACTCTACATTGACTCACATCACTGGCAGAGTAAAAAATTATAGATTGTAAGCTTGCCAACAGGTCCTCCAGTCTTCTCATATGAATTGTTAAATAATGTATTACTATATAATGTCTTACATAGTTCGTACATGCCCCTTCTGATTTGTAAAGCACTGTGAAATATGTTTGTAACATTTGATACTTGCCTTTTTTTCTGATGTTTTTCAGGTCCTACAAAGAAAAAACACTAGACAAAAATGCCATCCATAGAGTATAAACCTAAAAAATGTTTTTAAAGCCAAACATTTATATTTTGTCACAAGGGCACTGTTCGCAGTCACCTGGCACTTCAAAAATGTCAACCATGAACAGCGTTGATGCAAGTTACTTCAACCCGAGAACCCAGGGGTTGCCTTGGCCTTAACCCCTGTACAGATATCAAGCTGGCAAAAAGGATAGTCAAGTAGCCAGATCAGATCCAGGAGATACAGAATCGGCAGTTAGGCAGTAGAAAAGCCAAAAATCTAGCAGAGGTCAGGCAACAGTATAAATCAGGATAAAACCCCAGAGGCACAGCACACAGGTAGAACCAAGTAGCACAAACAATGACTGGCAGTGGGAAATGGTCTCAGAGATTTATACAGTGACAGCCCAAACCAGACAGCTGATTGAAACCTAAATAAACAGGATTAATCCTGTACCTTCTGGAATGGCTAGAGCCAGAAGTCCCAAGAATAATATGGGATTGCTGCTGTCAAGAATCAACCATAACAAAGAAGAAGCGCTGCCCAGCAGCTGAAGCAGGTACCAGCATAGATGTTACAATTTCACTATAGAATTTATTCTAACATGTGGCTGCAATGTTTTGGGGAAATATATGAAAACAAAAATACAATGAAAAAAATAACATTTTTGAGCAAACTACAGTTTTGAAGTCAGTCTCAGTGCGAGTTGCGTACATTTGTACAGTCATACTGTACAGATAATTGTTTTAAGAATCAAATAGTATAATTGACTTTAACATTGCATGTTTCTCTTTTTTTTACATTATGTCTGATTAGGCAGTAATGTATTAGTTTATCATATTTGTTTGCAGCTATCATTGTGCAATTGTTAAGTTAATATAAAATGCAATTTTTTGTAAGACATTTTCACTATTAATCCCTTCATGACTTTGGACTTTTCCATAGGTCCAGATAAGTAAGTACTTACTGACCTTAGACATATGGATACATCTAGGTGATTTTGGACGTGATCACCACCAGTTAAAATGATAGCTAACAACCGGCACTCACTGCCAGGATTGGTGCCCAGCAGTTTAACACCCATGCTACGATCAAAATCAATCACAGCATTTGGAAGGCAGGCATAGCGAAGGGGCTCCCTCAGTCCTCCGATCGGCGACCCGCAACACCATTGTGAAAGCCTGATCATTGCCATGGTGATGCGATGTTGTCATGACGACATCCGGGTCACGAGGCTCAAGTAAGTTAGTTAGATCATGCACAGTACATGTGGATCGCCCGCCAGGGCCGTGGGGATACTCAGTACCGGGCGGCTTCTTAATGGGGCATTGTTACGGTAGCAGTGACCCGGTCCATGGCCCGGGGTGTCCAATAAAAGGGGAGATGATGAAAACGGATAACAAAGAGTTTGTAATAAGAGTTTGTGACGCCACCTGTGGTACTCGGCAATAAAGATCTTAGCCGAATCTGCAGATTCAGTTCACTTGGACAGTTGTTGATGTAGCAGAGTTGGTTCAGCGCTCCACAGGGCGAGCTATGTCCAAGGGCAGTTAGGATATTAAAGATAATGTTGGAGGTGAATGTGGTGCAGGGCAGGTGACACAGGAAAGATTCAGAAGACACAGCAGAGTGCAGTTTCCTTTACCTTTTACTGAGCAATGCAGGTACAGTCTGGGGCTCAGGTTAGAGATGGTTCTGAAGCCGATCAGCCTGAAAGCAATTTGGGAATCTCCTTATCCAGGTGGGTTGTGAGGCCTCCTTTCTAGCGCTATTCTCTGAAGTACTTGCTGCTGTAAACTCTATTCAAGTTCCTCTCTCTCTGTCTGCTACTTAGGTAGAACTCCACTCTCATGTAGTTGGGGACAGAGGATCTGCGGTCTTCTGCCCTCTGGATTCTGCTGCTGGGGCTTTAGTACCCACACAGCCTCAGGCTCCGGGGGCCCGGTCTCTTGCGCTAAAGCCTTGGGTGAGCTCAGCTACAGCCTCTAACGCCAGGACCTCTCCACAAGTCCTCTCTCCACCGTGTTAAGGCTCTAACTACTAACTTCCTGCTTCTGACCACAGAGAGCAGCTCTCCTGAAGTCTGGTTACAGCTCCCCCTGCTAGCCCAGAGCAGGAACTGTGTTGTATGTTGAAACTACCTGTTAAGGGGATCCCTTCTTTGCTTCCAGGCATGACATCACTCCCCCCTGAAGAGGCAAGGCAATTTTGGCAACAGGACATCTGGGGTGCCAATTCCCCCCTAGTACAATTCAGTACTCCCAGACTGAGGAAACTAAAATAAATAAAACATAACTTTTTACAATATTTTAACAACAAATTTATAAATTTTTGGTGAAGTCCTGAAATGGGGTGTCCTTTTTACCCTAACAAAGTGCAATATGTTGAACCCGTCTCAAACCTTCAAGTAGGCCCTGGCCGTGACTACAGGGCATTAGTGGTCACCAAGTTGGACTACTTTTTCGGTCACACCAGACGGTTTTTGTTCTGTAGCCATTGGTGCTAACTATTTACAATCATTATCCTGGTCACCACGAGTCCAGTGACCCAATTGTCCAAATAATCAAAAAATAAGAATGGTCAAAAGTTCATACAGTAAGTCTCTATAGGCTCATATGCTTAACGGTTGCAACTATGAACATTTTTAACTTATTTACATTACCACTCATATTTTAGTCCTTATACCTGACTGGGACCTGACCTCTAGTAATCAAGTAGGCTGGAGTACAGTTGGTGGAGTTTACAGGGATATGATTGTAGAGATCTACCAGATCCGGCAACTTCTCTGGCCACAGGTTTCTCTCTTCCAGGGGCAAGGTCTTCAAAAGGTCAATTACAACTTGGTTCATTTTCTCACACATGCCTTTTGTCTGTGGATGGTAAGGCGTTGTCCTGATTTTATTGCAGCCGTAATGTTACAGAACTCCTGGAACACTTCTGCTTCAAAGGCTGGGCCTTGGTCAGTAAGCACTCGTTCAGTGTAACCGTGTGGTTGACAAAAGTGTTGTTGAAAGGCTTTGGCCGCTGTCTTTGCTGTTTGGTCCTTGACAGGCACGACTACCAGGAACCTTGAGTAATGTTCAATGATGGTGAGGGCGTAGACATAGCCTGACCGGCTTGGGACCAACTTCACATGGTCCAAGGCTACCAATTCAAGCAGCTGTTTAGTGATATTTGGTTGTAACGGGGCTCGCTGGCTGTTACGGTCCATTCCTACGCAAGTTGCATGGTCCATACTCCTGGCACCAATCTTCAATGGCCTTCCTGTTATGATTTGGTAGCTGAGGAGAGCAGGCAAAAATGGCAAAACACCAGAGAGGTTTGAATCTACTGGATTGCAGTACCCTGACTAACCACCACAACTAAAGGCAGCCGTGGAGCGTACCTACGTTGGTCCTAGACGCCTCGTCACAGCCTGAGAGGTTAACTACACCTAAAGATAGAAAGAGGAAAGCTATCTGCCCCGGAGAAGATCCCCAAAGAAATAGGAAGCCCCCAAACATGTAATGGCGGTTAGACAAGGGGAAATACAGACACAGACAGAAAATAGTATGAGCAAACTTTGGGGCCCAATCTGCCTAGACAGAAAAGGATACAAAGGACACTTACTGCAATCCAAAAAACTTAAAAAATACCAACTCTACTAATTGCAAAAACAACTGAGATCACACGACCTCTACCACCTAAATTAGTTCTCTGGTGTAACAAAACTAAGCCGCAGCCACTGAAAAAACTGGAAAAGGCAATCGAACAAATAACAGTGGCTCCAGAAGAACCGAGAGGAGCCCAAGCCCCCCCGGGGGGGGGGAACCTGGCCAACCTCACAGAAATGCAGAGAAATATGCAAATGGTAAGCACAAAAACAAAAAACAGAAAATATCTTATCTAAGAGCAGGAGAAGAGGCAAGACTCAGCAAGCTTCCAAGTGAACCAGGAACCACAGTTGAGACAAGAACAATTGATCACCGGCAACCATGATGGAGGGTACCTCCCTTATATAAGACCAGTCTGTAACTCCTGATTGCCAATCCTCATTGAATGGTTCAGTACTGTTTGTAACCACCAGAGGGAGCTTCTGCTCAGAATTCATTTCTAACACATTCACAACAGTACCCCCCCTTGAGGAGGGGTCACCGAACCCTCATTTGTGCAACCAGGTCGGTCAGGATGAGCTCTGTGATACGCACGGATCAGTCTCCTAGCATGGATGTCCGAAGCAAACACCCAAGAATTGTCCTCCTGACCATAACCTCTCCACTTAACCAAATACTGGAGTTTCCGTCTAGAAAAACGAGAATCCAATATTTTCTCAACCACATACTCCAGATTGCCCTCAACCAAAACAGGGTCAGGAGGCGCAGCCATAGGAACCACTGGCTCGACAAACCTCTTCAATAAGGACTTGTGGAACACGTTATGGATCTTAAATGTCCCTGGAAGAAGTAAACGAAAGGAAACAGGATTAAAGAATCTCCATGATCTTATAAGGTCCAATGAACCTAGGCTTAAACTTAGGAGATGCAACTCTCATAGGGATATTTCTTGAGGACAACCAGACCAAGTCAAACCGAGGACCATCAGTCCATATGCCGGTTGGCAAACCGCTGGGCCCTCTCCTGAGAGAGGGACAACCTCTCCACTACCTGGTCCCAAATCTGCTGCATACGCTCCACAACAGAGTCAACACCTGGACAGACAGAAGCCTCCGTCTGTCCCGAAGAAAATCGAGGGTGAAACCCAAAATTGCAGAAAAATGAGACATCAAAGTGGCAGAGCTAGCCCTATTATTAAGAGCAAACTCAGCCAAAGGCAAAAAAGAGACCCAGTCATCTTGATCAGCAGACACAAAGCATCTCAGATAAGTCTCCAATGTCTGGTTTGTTCTCTCAGTTTGTCCATTGGTATGAGGATGAAAAGCTGAGGAGAAAGACAATTGAACACCAAGTTTAGAACAAAAAGTCCTCCAAAATCTGGAAACAAACTGGACTCCTCTGTCAGACACAATGTTCTCAGGAATGCCGTGTAACCGAACCACGTGCTGAAGGAACAAAGGCACCAATTCAGAGGAGGAAGGCAACTTAGGTAATGGCACAAGATGTATCATTTTGGAAAACCTATCACAAATCACCCAAATAACGGTCATTCTCTGAGAAACAGGGAGGTCGGAAATGAAATCCATAGAGATATGGGTCCATGGTCTCTTGGGCACAGGCAATGGCATCAACAAACCACTAGAGCGAGAGCAAGGCTTGGAGCGAGAGCAAGTCCCGCAGGACTGCACAAATTCCCTGACGTCACGAGACAAAGTAGGCCACCAAAAGGACCGACTAACCAAGTCTCTGGTACCAAAAATTCCGGGATGACCGGCCGACGCGGCACAATGAATCTCAGACATCACACTCTTTTTCCATCGGTCTGGGACAAACAATTTCCCAATAGGGCAGCGCTCGTGTTTATCCTCCTGACACCCTTCCAGAGCCAGTCTCAAATTGGGCGAGATGGCGGAAAGAACTACACCCTCTTTCAAAATAACAGCAGGATCAGATAACTCAGGAGAGTCCGCAAGGAAACTCCTCGAGAGGGCATCCGCCTTAACATTCTTAGTGCCAGGAAGAAAGGAAACCACAAAATTAAAACGTGTGAAAAACAAGGTCCACCTGGCCTGTCTAGGATTAAGTCGCTTGGCTGATTCCACATAAACCAGATTCTTATGGTCCGTGAGGACCACCACCTGATGTTTGGCTCCTTCCAGCCAATGTCTCCACTCTTCAAAAGCCCACTTCATGGCCAATAACTCCCGATTACCCACGTCATAATTACGCTCAGTTGGAGAAAATTTTGAGAGAAAAAGGCACAAGGGTTACTTTTAGAGGTCTCTGGATCTCTTTGGGACAAAACGGCACCTGCCCCAATTTCAGAGGCATCAACCTCCACCTGAAATGGCAGAGAAACATCAGGCTGCCGTAGAACAGGAGCAGACGTGAATCTCTGCTTAAGTTCCTGAAACGCAGAGACTGCCTCAGGAGGCCAATTCACCACATCAGAACCCTTTTTGGTCAAATCAGTCAATGGTTTAACAATAACAGAGAAATTACCAATAATTTACGATAAAAATTGGCAAAACCCAAGAATCTCTGAAGAGCCTTTAATGAAGTAGGTTGGACCCAATCACAGATGGCCTGAACCTTGACCGGGTCCATTTCAATAACAGATGGGGACAAAATGAATCCCAGAAATGAGATCCTCTGTACGCCAAAAAGACACTTTGATTCCTTCACATACAGAGCATTCTCTCCAAAATCTGGAACACAGTCCGAACATGTTTCACATGAGAGTCCCAGTCATTGGAAAAAATCAAGATATCATCCAAATAAACAATCAGAAATTTATCCACAAAATCAATGAAAATGTCATTCATGAAGGACTGGAAGACGGAAGGAGCATTAGTGAGCCCAAAGGGCATCACTAGGTACTCAAAATGCCCCTCTGGGGTAGTAAACGCCGTCTTCCATTCATCCCCGTGCTTAATGCGAATAAGGTTATACGCCCCCCTGAGGTCAAGCTTGGTAAACCAAGTAGCATTTTTCACCCTGGAAAACAGGTCAGAAATCAAGGGTAACGGATATTGATATTTCACAGTAATATTGTTCAAGAGACGATAATCAATACACGGCCTTAATGAACCATCCTTTTTGGCCACAAAGAAAAAACCGGCACCCAATGGTGAAGAGGATGGTCTGATATGACCCTTCTCCAATGACTCCTTGATATAAGACCGCATAGCGTCATGTTCAGGTACAGACAAGTTAAAAAGGCGACCTTTAGGGAATTTACTACCAGGCACTAATTCAATAGCGCAGTCATAGCTCCTATGGGGGGGCAAGGATGCAGATTTACTTTCGCTAAACACATCAGAAAAATCAGTCAAAAAGTCAGGAACATCCTGAGCCTGGGAGAGGCAGAAAAAACAGGAGTGTTGGCATTAACACATTGGCAGCCCCAACTGGTTACAGACACAGATTTCCAATCCAAAACAGGATTATGAGACTGTAACCAAGGGAAACCTAGTACAATAATGTCATGCAGATTATACAGCACCAAAAATTTGCAACTCTCCTGATGATCAGGTTCAACCCTCATTATCACCTGAGTAGAGAACTGGGGTTTATTCTCAGCCAAAGGGGTAGAATCACTCCCCAGTAGGGGAATAGACTTCCGTAGGGGTATCAAGGGAAACCCACAATGTTTAGCAAAATCAAAATCCATCAGGTTAATAGCTGCTCCCGAATCAACAAAAGCCTGAGCAGAAAATGTGGACAGGGAGCAAATCAGGGTAACAGTCAACAGAAATTTAGTCTGAACACTACCCAAGACAACTGAGCGTGCAAAACGTCTTCCCCGCTTAGGGCAGACTGAAATAGCATGAGAGGCGTCACCACAGTAGAAACATAACCCATTGCGTTTTCGAAACTCATGACGCTGTGCCCCAGAAGCCACTCTATCACACTGCATGGGTTCAGAAGCTGGTTCACAACACTATTCCACGCATACCTCTACGCTCACGCAAACGTCTGTCAATTTGAATCGCTAATGACATAGAATCATTAAGACCAGAGGAGCAGGGAAACCCACCATAACATCTTTCACATTCTCTGACAGACCCTTCCGAAAAAGGGCTGCCAAAGCATCATCATTCCATTTGGTCAGGACTGCCCACTTTCGAATTTCTGAAAGTACAACTCAGCGTCCTCAAGCCCCTGATTTAATGCCAACAAGGTTTTTTCAGCTTGATCAGTGACATTAGGTTCATTGTACAATAACCCCAGAGCCAGAAAAAATGCATCAACATCATTCAAAACAGGATCCCCAGGTGTCAGGGAAAAAGCCCAATACTGAGGATCGCCGTGCAGGAGAGAGATGACAATTTGAACCTGCTGTGCTGCGTTCCCTGAGGACTTAGGTTTTAAGGAAAAAAACAACTTACAGTTATTTTTGAAATTCAGAAATTTAGCTCCGATCCCCCAAAAATAAATCTTGCATGGGGATCCTAGGTTCCACAACCGGCAACCCTGCAAAATAGGTAGCAATACTCCGAACTTCAGTGGCAAGCTGATCCACACGGCCAGACAACTGTGCAAACTCCATTGAGAGAAAAAAAAAATCCTCCTCAGCACCCAGAGAAAAAGAGGGAAAAAATTCAACAGAGAGAAAAAAAAAATTTCTGACAATTTCCTTTTTTTTTTTCCTTTTACTATTTTTCCCTTCTGACTTTCTTTATCAATCTACCAAGATGAAGAAGGCAGGGAGTAAAGCACGTGGTCGTGGCCGTGGAGTTTCAGCAGGGAGAGGACATGGGGATTCTGTGGCTGCTGCCGCACCCAGTGACACAGCATCCACCAGTTTTCCCCGTGAGCATTCCTTTATGCGCACTTTTGTAGGAGCTCAGCGTACCCCCCTGCTGCGGGAAGAACAAATTGAAGCCGTTGTTGGTTGGATGGCAGCCAATGCATCGACTTCATTGCTTCCACCTCCTCTCAGGACCACAGCACTGTTGAACAACCATCTGTCTCTTCACCGCCTGCCAAATTGCCCAGGCAGTCAGAGAGCTCTGTAAAGGAGCCATCTGAGTCTCTGCTTCTGTTCTCAGAATCTGTTGGCTTGCAAACAGGGGCCCAGCCAAGCAGCATTCTGGAATGTGAAGAAGAGGCAGTATGCAGTGATTCGCAACAGCTGTGTCTCTCTGAATCTGAAGAGGCGGGTGAGCCAGTGCCGATGGTCAGCACACCGCAGAACGCATCTGATGATGATGAGACTCAGGTGCCAGTTTCTGTTGAGCATGGTGCTGGCCAGACCACCCAACAGCAGCAGGTGTTGGAAGAGGGTAGTGGAGATGATGAGGTCCAAGACCCAACATGACGTGAGGAACAGGAAGGTGGTGGTAGCAGCTCTGAGGAAGAGATTGCCCCAACGGTCCAAACAGTAGGGAGAGGTAGGCTGCAGACTCGGTTGCCTGTAGCCTCCAGTTTGGCACCCGTTCGTAGCAGTTCTCTTCCAACAGCCAAAACGGGCGCTCCCAGGACTTGCACTGCGTGGTCCTTTTTTGACACACTTGCAGATGATATTTGCTATGTCAAATGCAAGCTGTGTAATCAAAAAGTAAAAAGAGGTAAAAGTGTCAGTAACCTTAATACCACAAATATGTGGAAACATGTGCGGTCAAAGCACGTGGTTGAGTTACAAAGACACACTTTAGATGTAGGCCAACCTACAGCAGCACCTACATCTTCAGCTCGTGTTGGAGCCTCTTCCTCCAGCTCACACACAGCTGGTTCGGCTTCCTCACAGGATCGCCATGGAAGAACCTCTGTCACTGTTGTCCAGAGACCCAGTGTTATTCCACCCACAGCTGCAAGTTCCCTGTCATCCTCACACTCCCAGGCCACAAAACAGCCATCGGTAGCACAGGCATGGGATAAAAGACGGCCATACTCGGCAAACCATCCACGAGCACAGGCTCTGAATGCTGGCATTGCAAAACTCCTGTCCCTTGAAATGCTGTCATTCAGGCTGGTGGAGACTGACAGTTTCCGTAACTTAATGGCATTGGCAGTCCCACAATACAATGTGCCCAGCCAATTTTATTTCAGCAGGCAAGCCGTCCCTGGTCTGCAAAAGCATGTTGAGGGAAAAATTAAACATGTGCTACTAAACGCCGTCAGTAGCAAGGTCCACCTGACCACCGATGCGTGGACCAGTACCCATGGCCAGGGACGATACCTTTCCCTCACTGCCCATTGGGTCAATGTTGTGGAGCGGGTACAGATCTTGCGAGTGGCGCTGTACGTGTTCTGCCAACTCCAAGGATTGCAGGAATCCAGTCTGTCCACATTGACTCCTCCTACTCCAGTTCCTCAGAATCATCGCTGCAGGAGCCGTCACGGTCTACCTCCACATGGACCCGTGAACACTTACCTGATGCGACCGATATGAGCACAGCTGTGGCCAAACGTCAACAGGCCGTCCTGAAATTAATTTCCATGGGGAATCGAAGCCACACAGCGCAGGAGCTCTGGAATGCCATCAAGCAGGAGAGCGACGTGTGGTTTTTGCCAGCGAATCTCCAGCCAGGCTTGATAGTGTGTGACAATGGCCGAAATCTGGTGGCAGCTCTGGGCCTTGGCAACTCACTCACATACCATGTCTGGCACATGTGCTCAACTGGGTCGTGCAGAGTTTTTTGAGGGACTATCCGGATCTTGATGCACTGCTACACAAGGTCCGCCTAGAGTGCGCTCACTTGCGACGTTCCAGCACGGCCAGATCGCGCATTGCAGCTCTGCAACGCAGATTTCGCCTTCCTGAACATCGCATCATATGTGACGTACCCACCAGGTGGAATTCCACGTTACATATGTTGGAGCGGTTGTGTGAGCAGCAGACAGCAGTAATGGAGTATCAGCTGCATCAGGCGCAATCAACTCGCAATTTGCGCCGTTCACACTTCACCACTACTGAGTGGGCCTCTATGAAGGACATCTGCCACGTTTTGCGTGCGTTTGATGAGTCAACGCGGATGGCGAGTGCAGATGATGCACTAGTCAGCCTGACTGTCCCCCTTATCTGCCTCCTTCAAAAAACACTGCAAGCACTAAGGGATGAGGTTTTGGAAGAGGTGGAGGATGAGGAGTCACAAATTCCATCACCTTCTGGACAGTCAGCGCAACGTGGTTCCTCACAAAGGGCTGGGCAGGGCTCACTTTGTGAGGAGGATGAGAGGAGTCAATGGAGGAGGAAGACATCGCTCCAGAGGGAGGTACACAACGCTCTAGTCAGTATGTAGAGCGAGGTGGGGTGATGCAGAGCAGGCAGAGATGACGCCTCTTGCAGGGGACAGCGTTTCTTGGCCAGTTGGGAGTCTGCAGCACATGGTTGATTTCATGCTGCAGTGCCTGAGAAACGACCGCCGCATCGCCCACATTCTCACCACGTCTGATTATTGGGTGTACACCCTCCTACACCCTGTGCGTCGAGGCAGTGGAGACAGCTCTGCAACAAGAGGGAGCACAAGCAGCGCCTCTGCACAGGGCAAGACCAGTATGTTCCAAATGTGGCGAAGTTTTGTGGCAGCGCCACAAATGTCTACACCATCCGAGACGGCTCCAGTCAGCAGGAGGCAACGTTTCCGTAAGATGGTGACAGACTACATGTCTTTCCCTCTCAGTGTACTCCCAGATGGCTCTTCCCCAATCAAGTTTTGGGTCTCTAAGCTGGATACATGGCCAGAGCTTAGCCAGTATGCATTGGAGGTCCTGGCTTGCCTTGCTGCCAGTGTATTATCGGAGCGCGTGTTTAGTGCTGCAGGTGGTGTACTAACAGACCGTCGCATGCGACTATCCTCCGATAATGTAGATCGGCTTACTTTTCTGAAAATGAACAAGGCATGGATCTCGCCAGAATTTGTCTGCCCAGTTTTCAGATTAAATAACTGGTTCGCAACGTTATCCATGTCTCCTGTTATGTTCATCTTTCTACCACCTGAACTCTACTCCTTGGGCTACAACACTGCCAGTTGCTGCTCAGAAGTGTCGTGTCCACAGACCAATACACAAGCTATAGTGTTAGTGGGGTTCAGTAACGCCAGCTGTTCCTCTGCTGTGTGTCCGGCAAGAAGTCTCCTGTTCCCTACACATGCACAGAAAAACCCATGTCGAACATGCTCCAAATAGGGAAGAGCCGTCACCCTGATTGTTATGCTTAAAACAGGAAATTGTGAAGTTTTCCAGGCCTAGAATGATACATTTTTATGACAAATATGGACAAATAATAATTTGTCATCACAGCGCATATCTGCACATGTCTATTAGAAATGGTAACAAAAACTAAAACATAGTCTTCACTTTTTGAAATTAATGCATAAAAGTACATTTCATACTTATCAATTAATGCTTTTTAAGGAACTTTATCTGTACCTGTAAGATAATGCAGTCAATGGATGTACGAATCATAAAATCCTCATCATCACGAGTTTTATTTATGACAGACATTATAAAATACACATACTGATGCCAACTGTAACTTCACACACCATATATGAAATGGCCAGCATCTAAACCTGGTAATAATGTGCAATAATAAATTATTACATCTAGAAAGTGCATCATGCATACTGACAATAGGTAGTTATACCTGCAAGTGCTGTTGAAACAACCACAACAGATATAAATTAATAATGATATATAGGTATCACAGTGCATAGTTACTCATGGACAATGTCGATGTAATACTGTACCTCAATAAAGTCAGCGTCAACCATTATGCTTGTTAGTCTTGTAGATTGTTAAAGAGGGAACGTCTTTTTTTGTGGTCATAGGTGGAGTATTAGACAGTAAATGATTACTGCTGTCGTATTTTTGGCGTCCCTAGGGCGCAATAACGCTGCGTAACGTCACATTTTATAGAGTCATCTAATTGACACACGCTACCCTACCCTACCGTGACAGTAGGAAGGTAGTGTTGACGGATAAAGCCTTGCGCAACCAGACATGCTTTTACCCTCTTCAACACTGTACAAGCAAAAAATGCATGATTGCAGCCGCAGACTTTATTGACGTACAGTATAACATCGCCATTACCCATCAGAGGCTGTCCACTGTCTGATACAGACATAGAATATACCTTTGCTATCCGTAGCCTTTGTTTCACCTACACTTGCAGGCACACACTTAAATTGTGACAATGCATTATGTTTTTTTAAATGGTTATCTTTTATCGTACATTATTGTGTCATCACATTGATGAGTCCATGCTGGACATGTCATACATGCTGTACAAAGTAACGATTTTATTAACTTAAATAATTGAAATGTCTGTGACTGTCACATCTAAATTGCAATGATGATGATGATGAGTGACTATTACAAAATCCATTGTCTTCACTATGTTATGGTTTAACATAGCGTTCCTTAAGCATTATTCATAAATACAAAAATGAACTTTTATTCTTAAATTTACAACACTATATTTTGTAACCAATTTTTTGGGTGGTGTGTTGTTCCATTTCTTGTTGGCATGTGCATATATGCGTTTATATTTGCAGTGTCTCTTTATTTTTATTCTTGAAGTTAGGAAACATGTGTATCTTCGTACCGTGTTAGCCAGTAGATAGAAAAATATTTAGACTTGAGAGTCCGCAGTGGTTGATACCTTTTAATGGATAACTGAAAAGATGGTAACAAATTGCAAGCTTTCGAGTCTACTCACGTCTCTTCATCAGGCAAAGACTAAAACAAAAAATGAAGCATCACATATTTCTATACACAACAGGACACAGGAATAGTGCAATAGGTAAGACAAGTAAGTGACGTGTAGCAGAACTGTCATTATCACAGAGGGATGAACATAAATATTGGAACAGTTCCTAGATAAGATATGCAAATTGCCTCTACAATATTAAAATTTCCCAGAGGAGCATTGCACGGCGAATAAGCCTCCTTACCTTGACACGCCAGAGCTGGTATGTCACTCTCCACAAGGAGTAACCTTACCCCCAGACCCTAGATAAGGATAGAAAGTTTTATTGCCCTCTGATTGGGGTCTGGTTTTGTGTTTTCATGCCCCTGGAAGGGCAGAGATGCAGATTCCTTAATTGATATAGAATGACATAAATCCGTGTGATCTATTCATTCCATCACTAACAGTGTCAAAGGTCATGATGAGCTTATATTCTGAAACCTTTGTATCTTTCTCATATTTGAAGTTATATTTTAATACCAGTAATTCCATATCCATCATGCTATGACCGGGCATACAAAAGTGTTTTGCCACAGGTAAATCCATTATTTTTTCTCTTATTGTGTGGCGCTGATAATTCATCCTTGTTCTCATTTTTTGGCCGGTCTCCCCTCACTTGTCCCTCCCTCACTTGTCTTACCTATTCCTGTGTCCTGTTGTGTGTAGAAATATGTGATTCTTCATTTTTTGTTTTAGTCTTAGCTGATGAAGAGACCTGAGTAGTCTCGAAAGCTTGGAATTTGTTACCATATTTTCAGTTAGCCATTAAACGGTATCAACCACAGAGGACTCTCAGTATAAATATTTTTCTATTCTTGGAATTGAAATTCATCATTTTATTGTCCTAGTAAAACTTCATTTATTCTTGTTTGAAGTACATACATTTGCAATGGCCACGTAACAAGGCAATAACTGAATATTTTATGCCACACCCTCCTTGACCCTGGGCTTCAACACCGCCAGTTGCTGCTCAGAAGTGTTAGATGCACAGATGAAAACAATCGCTGATTGTTTGTGGGGTTCAGTAACGCCTGCTGTTCCCCTGCTGTGTGTCTGGCAAAAATTACTGCTGCTAACTACAACTTCAACTTCAAACATCTCATACTAGGCCTCTGCCTACACCCTCCTTGACCCTGGGCTTCAACACCGCCAGTTGCTGCTCAGAAGTGTTTTCAGTAAACATGCTGATCCTGCTGTTGTGGTCAAATTACTGCTACTACCTGTCATGTGAAAAACTGCACTCAAGTGTGTGTCTAGGCTAAAACTGACTGCTGTAACTACAACTCAACTCAACATCATACTAGGCTCTGCCAACAACCATCTTGACCCTTTAACACGCCAGTGCTCCAATGTTAGATGCCAGAGAACAATCGCTTTGTGGTTATACCTCTTCCGTGGTTCCGAAATACTGCAGCCTAGGTAAAAAATACATCAGTTAGTGTACACTGAAGAGCACACCTGATTCTAGCTGAACATTAAACGTCAACTTTAAAACATAAAATGATTGTTTTGTCACAATCTGTAACAAAAAATTGTACATATTATTACAGATATGCACATGTCGAAAACAAATGCAAACACAAAAGCCTACTTATGCTATAGGATACTGATGGTCAACCTTGTCACTCCATAGCTTAGACAAATCCAACTCACATCATGACTCAAATGCTGCAATGTTGGAAGTGCATAATGTGGGTTGAACTTTGACAACTGCTGCAGTGCGAAGGTTATACTTCAGTGTTCTTGCCTTTTAAATAAAAGCCTACAAGTAAATATAATAATCCAATGTTGATTAAGGGACGTGATGTACACCTGTAATATTGTGCAAACAATGCATGTAGGAATAGTCCTCTTCAACATTACTTATATTTGTGTCATTTAAAAAAATACATATTTAATTAGAAAGTTAACAGCCCATATCATAAAGGTCCTTCATGTAAACATGATAATCGCTAACAAAAATCATGCATTACCTTGGTAAAGTCAATAGTGCATAGTCACAATAGCAAAATATATACCTGTAAGTGGTGCTGAAAGAACGACAACTGATAGAATAGGTGAATATATCTATTTATCAGACTGAATAGCGACACCTGTACAATGTCGATATAATACTGTACCTTAACAAAACAGCTGTGTCACACCCACACTCGTTTTTCTTGTAGCTTGTTATGTAATAGGGCACATGCGTGTATGTTTCATCATAGGTGCATGTTTACTGAGTAAAGCAGTCATGACAACGCCTTTGTGTTGTCGGTACGCTTGCGATGATGAACGATGCGCACCGTGAATGTTAGTCTGCGTCATAAGACGTACAGACGCTCCAATACCCAACGCGTCACAGCAGTAAGCCAGTCTGTGCGTCCAAACAAAGGCGCAACCATACATGCACGTAACCTTTATAAAGCTATATAAAAAAAAGGATGTAGTAGTAACGCACACTTTATTGAGGTACAGTATTACATCGCCATTCACCATCTGTGGCTATGCAGTCTCATCTATATATACCTTATCTATCCGTTGTCATGCTTGCAAGTCCACAGTCAGGCATAAATATCTGTTTTCACCTCCCGCACTTTTTAAATTTTTGTTTTGTTAATATAAATGATTGGCACATATTATCAGTATTACATGATGGAAATTTTAGATATTTTTAAAAAAATTTTAGTGATATTATTCACCAAATGTAAAGTTTTATGAATGTCAAAGATAACTTGTAATGCTGATTAGGTTTTTAAGTCAGCCATTCATTGTCTACACAATAAAAATGGTGTACATACTGTTACTTAGCCATCATTAATGGATTCTGATATGTACTTGTATGCTTTTATTTTAAACCGTATAGCAATGATTTAACCTATTTTAATTGTGGTTTGCATTGCTTTTCAACATGTTAATGTATGCGTTTATGTTTGTAAATTATTAATTTACATATATTTTTTTAAGTAAAATCATCATCTTATGGTACTAAAGGTTATATTTCTCATGTTTGGAGTATAGACATTTTTAATTGACACGTAACAAGGAAAATACTTGATATAGTATTTAAACATCCTCCTTGACCCTGGGCTCCAACACCGCCAGTTGTTGCTCGGAAGTGCTGTTAGCACAGTCAACACTTGCTCCTGTGTTACTGGGGTTCAGTAATGTCAGCTGTTCCCCTGCTGTGTGTACGGCAAAAAGTCCTGCTGCCTCCACCATGTTCTCTTCTCATCCCTGGGCTTCAACACCGCCAGTTGTTGCTCGGAAGTGCTGTTAGCACAGTCAACACTTGCTCCTGTGTTACTGGGTTCAGTAATGTCAGCTGTTCCCCTGCTGTGTAAACGGCAAAAAAGTCCTGCTGCCTCCACCATGTTCTCTTCTCATCCCTGGGCTACAACACCGCCAGTTGTTGCTCGGAAGTGCTGTTAGCACAGTCAACACTTGCTCCTGTTTTACTGGGGTTCAGTAATGTCAGCTGTTCCCCTGCTGTGTGAACGGCAAAATGTCCTGCTGCCTCCACCATGTTCTCTTCTCATCCCTGGGCTACAACACCGCCAGTTGTTGCTCGGAAGTGCTGTTAGCACAGTCAACACTTGCTCCTGTGTTACTGGGGTTCAGTAATGTCAGCTGTTCCCCTGCTGTGTGAACGGCAAAAAGTCCTGCTTTCTCCACCATGTTCTCTTCTCATCCCTGGGCTCCAAAACCGCCAGTTGTTGCTCGGAAGTGCTGTTAGCACAGTCAACACTTGCTCCTGTGTTACTGGGGTTCAGTAATGTCAGCTGTTCCCCTGCTGTGTGAACGGCAAAAAGTCCTGCTGCCTCCACCATGTTCTCTTCTCATCCCTGGGCTTCAACACCGCCAGTTGTTGCTCGGAAGTGCTGTTAGCACAGTCAACACTTGCTCCTGTGTTACTGGGGTTCAGTAATGTCAGCTGTTCCCCTGCTGTGTGAACGGCAAAAAGTCCTGCTGCCTCCACCATGTTCTCTTCTCATCCCTGGGCTACAACACCGCCAGTTGTTGCTCGGAAGTGCTGTTAGCACAGTCAACACTTGCTCCTGTGTTACTGGGGTTCAGTAATGTCAGCTGTTCCCCTGCTGTGTGAACGGCAAAATGTCCTGCTGCCTCCACCATGTTCTCTTCTCATCCCTGGGCTACAACACCGCCAGTTGTTGCTCGGAAGTGCTGTTAGCACAGTCAACACTTGCTCCTGTGTTACTGGGGTTCAGTAATGTCAGCTGTTCCCCTGCTGTGTGAACGGCAAAAAGTCCTGCTTTCTCCACCATGTTCTCTTCTCATCCCTGGGCTCCAAAACCGCCAGTTGTTGCTCGGAAGTGCTGTTAGCACAGTCAACACTTGCTCCTGTGTTACTGGGGTTCAGTAATGTCAGCTGTTCCCCTGCTGTGTGAACGGCAAAATGTCCTGCTGCCTCCACCATGTTCTCTTCTCATCCCTGGGCTACAACACCGCCAGTTGTTGCTCGGAAGTGCTGTTAGCACAGTCAACACTTGCTCCTGTGTTACTGGGGTTCAGTAATGTCAGCTGTTCCCCTGCTGTGTGAACGGCAAAAAGTCCTGCTTTCTCCACCATGTTCTCTTCTCATCCCTGGGCTCCAAAACCGCCAGTTGTTGCTCGGAAGTGCTGTTAGCACAGTCAACACTTGCTCCTGTGTTACTGGGGTTCAGTAATGTCAGCTGTTCCCCTGCTGTGTGAACGGCAAAAAGTCCTGCTGCCTCCACCATGTTCTCTTCTCATCCCTGGGCTTCAACACCGCCAGTTGTTGCTCGGAAGTGCTGTTAGCACAGTCAACACTTGCTCCTGTGTTACTGGGGTTCAGTAATGTCAGCTGTTCCCCTGCTGTGTGAACGGCAAAAAGTCCTGCTGCCTCCACCATGTTCTCTTCTCATCCCTGGGCTACAACACCGCCAGTTGTTGCTCGGAAGTGCTGTTAGCACAGTCAACACTTGCTCCTGTGTTACTGGGGTTCAGTAATGTCAGCTGTTCCCCTGCTGTGTGAACGGCAAAATGTCCTGCTGCCTCCACCATGTTCTCTTCTCATCCCTGGGCTACAACACCGCCAGTTGTTGCTCGGAAGTGCTGTTAGCACAGTCAACACTTGCTCCTGTGTTACTGGGGTTCAGTAATGTCAGCTGTTCCCCTGCTGTGTGAACGGCAAAAAGTCCTGCTTTCTCCACCATGTTCTCTTCTCATCCCTGGGCTCCAAAACCGCCAGTTGTTGCTCGGAAGTGCTGTTAGCACAGTCAACACTTGCTCCTGTGTTACTGGGGTTCAGTAATGTCAGCTGTTCCCCTGCTGTGTGAACGGCAAAAAGTCCTGCTGCCTCCACCATGTTCTCTTCTCATCCCTGGGCTTCAACACCGCCAGTTGTTGCTCGGAAGTGCTGTTAGCACAGTCAACACTTGCTCCTGTGTTACTGGGGTTCAGTAATGTCAGCTGTTCCCCTGCTGTGTGAACGGCAAAAAGTCCTGCTGCCTCCACCATGTTCTCTTCTCATCCCTGGGCTACAACACCGCCAGTTGTTGCTCGGAAGTGCTGTTAGCACAGTCAACACTTGCTCCTGTGTTACTGGGGTTCAGTAATGTCAGCTGTTCCCCTGCTGTGTGAACGGCAAAAAGTCCTGCTGCCTCCACCATGTTCTCTTCTCATCCCTGGGCTTCAACACCGCCAGTTGTTGCTCAGAAGTGTCAATGGCACGGGTACTCACTCCTGCCCAGACTGGTTACAGTACGCCATCTGTTTCCTGTCAGTGTAAACGTCACTTAGCCTCCAATAAGTTGTCCTTTCGTGTTGCGGTCGGGTTAGCCGACTCTATGGTGCTTGGAGTTTAGGTGCTTCCTATGTGTGCTGCGGGATATGCAAATAAAGGCTGTTTCCGTTGTGACAATAGGACAATCACCCACTGTAGTACTGTGGGATTCGGTAACTGCGGCCGGCTCGCGGCCTGTCAACTTAAATTTCCATGGGTACCTTCTGCAACCCGTCCGGGTTCCAGTACCGTCAGCTGGTTCTCCGCAGTGCCTTTGGCCTAGGTGCCTCCATCTCGGTATCCGAGTTCCAGCAACGTCTGCTGGTCCTTGGTAGTGCTTTGGAGCACAGGTACCTCCTGCTTAGTAACCGTGTCCCAGTAACGTCAGCTGGTCCTCGGTTGTGCCATTGGCTCTTTTCCTTCTGCTGCCCCTCCGGGTTCCAGCACAGTCAGCTGGTCCTCGTTACTTGCATTGGCTCTTGTACCTTCTGCTACCCGTCCGGGTTCCAGTACCGTCAGCTGGTTCTCCGCAGTGCCTTTGGCCTAGGTGCCTCCATCTCGGTATCCGAGTTCCAGCAACGTCTGCTGGTCCTTGGTAGTGCTTTGGAGCACAGGTACCTCCTGCTTAGTAACCATGTCCCAGTAACGTCAACTGGTCCTCGGTTGTGCCATTGGCTCTTTTCCTTCTGCTGCCCCTCCGGGTTCCAGCACAGTCAGCTGGTCCTTGTTACTTGCATTGCCTCTTGTACCTTCTGCTACCCATCCGGGTTCCAGTACCGTCAGCTGGTTCTCCGCAGTGCCTTTGGCCTAGGTGCCTCCATCTCGGTATCCGAGTTCCAGCAACGTCTGCTGGTCCTTGGTAGTGCTTTGGAGCACAGGTACATCCTGCTTAGCAACCGTGTCCCAGTAACGTCAGCTGGTCCTCGGTTGTGCCATTGGCTCTTTTCCTTCTGCTGCCCCTCCGGGTTCCAGCACAGTCAGCTGGTCCTCGTTACTTGCATTGGCTCTTGTACCTTCTGCTACATTTACAAATTGAAGATTTTTTCAATGCTTTTTTGGGTAATCACTCTGGATCTCCAACAATGAAGACGACGACCCTGATGACCACCCCAAAGAAGATGACGACCACAAGGACGACGAGCATCAAGCCAACCAGCCTAAACACCATCACAAAGAAGAAATAAAAGATTACCAAACAGGACTAAGAAGGTTAAGACAAACTACAAGATACAGAACAGGAGACTTAAGAACAATAAGCAGAAGATCAAAAAGCAGAAGAACATGAAGTATAAGACCAAAATGAAGAGCAAAATATATGCTCTAAATTATAAGCAGAAGAAGACTAAGCAGTGTATGGGGGTGAGTCCGTTCCTCCTCGTGGTGCCCCTGGAAAATGCCTGCTGCTGCAGGCTAAACTGAACACGGACAAATACTGTTGTAATTTAAATCTTTTGTGACAGCAAGAACGGAAGGATGAAAAATTCATACTTTGACAGATTACAAGTACAGGATTCTCTGTCACAAATAAGAATATGATGAAGAAGATGAAGTACAATATGAATAAGAATAATAGTTTAATAAGAAGAATATGAGTAATGTTAACAAAAAGATGAATAGCAAGAAGTTTAAGAAGAAGATAAAGAAGGTGAAGATGAAGAATAATTTGATGAAAAAGATGATGCTGCTGAAGATTATGAAGGAGAAAGTGTGTCAAAAGTTAAAAAGGTGAAGAGCATGGAAGTTGTGAAATATACATATTTGCCAAAATAGAAAAAAGGTTAACAACATTGTCAATTTCTTCATCAATCCGAACATCTTTAAAAAAAAAAATATTTATGCTATTCCATTTGATTGGGTTAAACATCTATGCCTTTAATGTCTCCTCAACCTTCCCCAATACATTCTACATTACTCTTTGTTTCCTTCATGTACAATTAACCAACAAGGCAAGAATGAGGTTTTTTTAATTCCGATATTTTGTTCCCATAGACTTACATTGGATTTCCGGTATCGGTATCGCCGATATTTTTTGGGTATCGGCGATACCATTCCGATTCCGATACTTTTGGATATCGGAAAGTATCGCTCAACTCTAGTCTGCACAGAACATGCATAATATTTACATGGGCCCATTTCACATACAAGGTAAGAATGCAAGTATATCCACACAGCTGTGGCTTCCTCATGTATCCCATGAAAAAAATAAAAATAAAAAATAAAAATAAAAAATGAAAAATAAATAAAAAATAAATGAAATGAAAAATGAAACACATTTGCCTTCAGTAGATATATAGCAGATGAAAAATAACATCAACAATTTGCACATGTGCGCATGGGAGTTACAAGATCTAGCACCATGGTCTCAAGCAAGAGACCAAAGTGGCGCAGCCAACACATGGATGTGTACATCAACCAAGTAGCGCATATTGCATGTTGGTATAAATAGGAGAAACCTGACAGATGCCCCATCTCAGAACAGAGCGAAATCGTGCAGCTCACATAAGCTGGGTAATGAGAATAGAATTATAATTATAACTGCAGATGGTCAAAGCACCCCAATAGTTTATCAAACCAACAGTAGCACTAAACATAATATATGCACACTCTTCCAAGATGGCATGATCCAACTGGTAGTTTCAAAAGATAGCTAGTTGGATATAAAGAAATCAACCACAATAACTAGATCCACGTTTTACCCCCTCCTAGAAAGGCATGCATATCATGCAAAAATACAATAATGGTTCAGCAATTACAAGCTGTATACAAATAAGAGCCATACAACCAGAATGGTAACTCTCAATAAAGGTTGCTGATCAAACATTGGCACCAATAAATTGAAAACGAAAACTACAATGTATCATGACCATTTATTTCATTTGGACCTTTGGAGGAGAGACGCCAGGGTGAATATGCAGCAAACGTGATCCAAGTAAGGACTTGGGTGTTATATATAGCCAAAGGAGAACACAAAAAATGAGAATATATAAAACCTAGGATCATCCTATAACTGTTTATAGTACCCAGTAAATAACAATTCCTCATTTAGGCCTTTAGGAGAGAGACTTTGAAGATTAAATATCCATTTGCTTTCACAACGAAGCAGGAGATTGACAATGTCACCCCCTCTAATATTAACATGAACACTTTCAAGTCCCATAATTTTGAAGCTAGACGTCTTGCCACGATGATAATCAAGAAAATGTCTTGCTATTGAAGATAGAGGCTTGTTCTTCTCCCGATCCTTCTGGGCAGTTGCGATATTTCTCTATAAATAGCGATTATGCTGTGTGTCTAACCATGCTTGCCCCTGACGAAGCCACTGAGGTGGCGACACGCGTTGGGCTCTGGCCCCTCTGCCTCTCCTTTTTCCTCTCTCCCCTTTATGGCCTGGTAATATCGTTTCTATGGGTGCTCTTGTTACTAGCTCATGTGGGTTGTGTTGCATTTTTCTAGGTGCATTTTCCGTTTAGTTCATCTGGGACACAGCTCATTTGATATAGGCTTATTTGTATATTAGTTAATGCACATTCCTTTCCTTGATTTGGGCCTTTGGGGGAGACACATTATAATGCACTCTTGATTTGTATATTGTACTGTATATTTTGTTATTTTGTCCATTATATTGTTTGAGGGGCTGAGGGGGCCATGAACCCTCATTTGTCGGGTATTTGTTTGTGTGTATCTTAAGTGTTTTTACTTTATGGTTGTTCACGCAGTTTTTCAATAAAAATTAATTATTTATGCTATTCAGGTGTTCCCTGGTTCATAGTATGTGCTTTCTCTTTGTCTATTATGCCCTTCTTCTCCTGCGCGCCTCATGGCGCTGTAATGGCGGCAATTCACCCAGTTCAATACAATCTATGGCACACAGTTTCCCGCAATACCGGGGTACGGATCCTGTTCGTGACGCAAAGTTGGATCGCCCTCCAGGGCAGTGGGGATACTCGGTACCGGGCTGATTCTTAAAGGGGCAGTGTCACGGTAGCAGTGACCCAGTCCGTGGCCCTGGTCATCCAATAAAAGGGGAGATGATGAAAAGGGATAGTAAAGAGTTTGTAATAAAGAGTTTGTGAGCCACCTGTGGTACTCGGCATTAAAGATGTTAGCCAACGCTGCAGATTCAGTCCACTGGGACAGTTGTCGATGCTGCAGTGTTGGTTCAGCTCTCCACAGGCAGAGCTATGTCCCAGGGCAGTTAGGATATTAAAGATAATGTTGGAGGTGAATGTGGTGCCGGGTAGGTGATGCAGGAAAGATTCAGAAGACACAGCAGGGTGCAGTTTCCTTTACCTTTTACTGAGTAGTGCAGGTACAGTCTGGGGCTCAGGTTACAGATGGTTCGGGAGCCGGTCAGCCTGAAAGCAAGTTGGGAATCTCCTTAGTCAGGTGGGTTGTGAGGCCTCCTTTCTAGCGCTATTCTCTGAAGTACTTGCTGCTGTAAATCTATTCAAGTCCCTCTCTCTGTCTGATGCTTAGGTTGTACTCCACTCGCATGACAGGCAGCTGTAGCCTACTTCAGGGATCGCTCCTGTCTAGCTTCTCCTCCAGTCACACGTGCTGCTTTGTCGTCGAGTAACAGTTGGGGACAGAGGATCTATGGTCTTCTGCCCTCTGCATTTTGCTGCCGGGGCTTTAGTACCCACACATACTCGGGCTCTGGTGCCCGGTCACTGGCACTCAAGCCTGCGGTGAACTCAGCTACAGCTCTGCTCCCAGGACCTCTCCACACGTCCTCTCTCAACCTTGTTCAGGCTCTAACTCCTCACTAACTTCCTCTTTCTGACCACAGAAAGCAGCTCCCCTGAAGTCGGGTTAAAACTCCCTCTGCTGGCCTGGAGCAGGAATTGTGTTTTATGCTGGAACTACCTGGTAAGGGGATTCCTTCTTTGCTTCCAGGCATGACATCACTCCCCCTGGAGGGAAGCAAGGCCATTGTGGCAATCGGACTCCTGGGGTGCCACACTCCCAAATCCAAATGCCCCCCTCCCTTCTGAGCCCCATTGTACCTAAAACACATGTAGCATCCACATATTTAGCATTTCTGTAGTGAGAGCCTGCCTAATTTACAGGTGCCTGTCTCCCGAAGCATGAGCTGGGTACTACAACTTATCGATCACTACAATGTGCTAGAGACTATATCGGCAGTTGCAATTTTCACTCATTAACATCCACTGTTGCTTTTGCTTCCGGAAAACACCCATGGAGTCAAAATCAACAATACACTTGTAGATAAATTCCCAAAGGGGTATAATTTCCAAAATATGGTCACTTGAGGGGAATTCTGCTCTTTTAAAACTTAGGAGTCCGGAAAATATTCTAGGACGCTATAGCCACATATAGAGTATTTACACAATCATCAGAAATTGTGTGACACATTTTGGTGCCATTTTAACCCATTTACCCATGTGAAAATGTAAAATCTGGGCCTAAAACAAAAATTTGGTGGTAAAAATTTAATAATTTTCTCTTCACTGCCCAATTGTATAAAATTATGTGACACACCTATGGCGTCAATATGATCCCTGCACCCCTAAAATAAAACTGTCACTTATTGGGGGCTCTGCTGCTCTGGCACCTCAGGGGCACTTTCAGTGGGTCATGGCTCCAGAAAACCATAACAGTAAAATCTGCTTTACTGTATAATATGGCACTCCTTACTTCTGAACTTTGCACTGTGCCTGAAAAGTATTTCCCGATTACATGTAGGGTATTGACGCACTCAGAAGAAATTTTTACAACAAACTAAGGTCCATTTTTTTCCTTCTAGCCCTTAGAAAAATTAAAAGCTTGGGGCTAAAATAACATTTCAGTGGTAAAAAATGTAATTATTCTTTTTTCACTGCCCAATGGTATAAAATTCTGTGAAGCACATGTTGTATCAATATGATCACCCATAGATGAGTTCATTGGGGAGGTGTAGTTTGTAAAAGGAGGTCACAAAAGGGGAGTTTCTGCTGTTCTGGCACCTCAGGGGTCTGCCAATGTGATATGGAACCCTCAAACCATTCCAGCAAAGTCTGAACTCCAATATGGCACTTCTTAACTTCTGAGCTTTGAACTGTGCCTCAGAAGTAGTTTTCGACCACATATGGATATTGGTGTACTCAGGAGAAATTGCACAACAAATTTTAGGGTCCATTTTCACCTGCTATCCTTGTAAAAATGAGAAAATTTGGGACTAAAACAACATTTTTGCACGAAAAATATATATTTTTCTTTTTCACAGTTCAACGTTGTAAAATTCTGTGAAGCACCTGGAGATTCAAGGTGCTCACCACACATCTAGATAAATTCCCAGAGGGGTCTAGTTTCCAGAATGGTGGTCACTTGTGGTTTTTTTTTTCACTGTTTAGGCACAACGGGGGTTCTCCAAGTGCAACATGACACCCGCAGACTATTCCTTCAAAATCTGCATTCCAAAATATCACTCCTTTTCTTAGCCCTGCCATGTGCCCAAACAATAGTTGTCCCCCACATATTGGGCATCTGCGTACTTAGGAGAAATTGCACAACAAATTTTTGGCTCCATTTTCTCCTGCAACCTTTGTAAAAATAAGAAAGTTCGGGCTAAAAGAACATTTTTGCCTGAAAAATTTGATTTTTTATTTTCACGGCTTTGCTTTATAAACTTCTGTGAAATACCTGGGGGGTCATGGGGTTCGCCACACATTTAGATACATTCATTGAGGGAGTCTAGTTTCTTAAATGGGATCACGTTTGTGGCGTACTCAGGAAAAATTGCACAACAAATTGTTCTGTGCAATTTCTCCTGTTAACCTTGTGAAAATGCAATTTTTTTGAGGGAAAAATGTTTTTTTTTCACAGCTCAATGTCAAACTTCTGTGAAGCACCTGGGTGCTTAAAGGTGCTTACCACACATCTAGATACATTCCTTGAGGGGTCTAGTTTCCAAAATGGCTTCACTTGTGGGGTTTACATTGGTTAGGAACATCAGAGGTTCTCCAAAAGCAACATGGCGTCCGCTAATAATTCCAGCAAAATTTTACAAACAAAAAGTCACATGGCGCTCCTTCCGAGCCCTGCCGTGCTCCTAAACACTAGTTTTTCTCCACATGTGCGGTATAGGGATGCTCAGAAGACGTTGCACAATAAATTGTATGGTGTATTTTCTCCTGTTACTCTTATGAAAAAACAAAATTAATAACTCAAATAATATTTTTATGGGAAAAATGTGATTTTTCACTTCTCTACAATATAAACTTCTGCAAAGCACCCGGTGGTTCATTCCTTGAGGGGTCTAGTTTCCAAAATGGCATCAGTTGTGGGGGAGTTCCACAGGTTAGGTGCATCAAGGGCTCTCAAAACATGACATGGTGTCCACTATTGATTCCACGCAATGTTAAAAAAAAAAGTCAAACGGTGCTCTTTCCCTTACGAGCCCTGTCTTGTGAAAAAACAGTAGTTCTCCCCACATATATGGGACATCAGCATACTCAGGAGAAATTGCACAATTCTTAGGGTCATTTCTTGCTGTTACCCTTGTTAAAATAAAAAAGTCTAACTAACGTGTTGTGTATAAATATGTGATTCTTCAGATTTTGTATTAGTCTGGCCTGATGAAGAGACCTGAGTAGTCTCGAAAGCTTGCAATTTGTTACCATCTTTTCAGTTAGCCATTAAAAGGTATCAACCACTGAGGACTCTTAATTCTAAATAATTTTCTAACTAACGTAAAAATTTTGTGAAAAAAAGTTGTTTTTTTCCTTCCACATTTCAAAAATTGAAGCAACTGAAGGGTTAATAAACTTCTTGAATGTGGTTTTCAGCTCCTTGAGGGTTGCAGTTTTTAGAATTGTGTAACATTTTTGTCTTTTCTGTCATATACGTCATTCAAAGTTATTTGAAACATGTTGTGGTCCCTAAAAAATGGTTTTGTAAATTTTGTTGGAAAAATGAGAAATGACTGGTCAACTTTCAACTAGGGATGAGCGAATAGCTTCAGATAACTCCTTATCCGAATAACTATAGCACTTACAAAAAGCTTCATCGGGAACCCGGATACCTGGAACACTCCCAGCTGTTCGGCACTTCAGCTGCATATATCGCGGCTGTGTGACAGTCAAAACACATGCATAGAGAGATTGTTTGTTGGGCTATCCATGCATGTGTTGTGACTGTCACACACAGGGCCACCATCAGGGCATTACTGCCCTGACTTGCGTATGGGGCCCGATGAGCAGAGGTGGTCCACATCGGGCCCCGTCTCTTCTGCTTATCGGGCCCCAGCGGCAGGATTCTGCCGGTACAGAAACTGAACCTGCTCCGAGACGCAGGTTCAGTTAAACTCTGATTGCCGTGCGGGCCTGCACGGTAATAGTTAAAATCCGCAAGCCAATCGAAGGCTGGCAGCTACGTCAGTGTGCACGTCGCCGGCGTATGACGTCATTGTCATTCACCGGCGAGTCTGCGCTTGAAATGCCTGGAGGGAACATTGCTGCAGGAACGCACCAGGTAAGGAGAGAGTTTTTGTTTTTATTGAAAGCAACAAGCTGCAATATGTTTCGACGGCAGGATGGAGACACATGGACCATGTTACTTTATCCTGCCTGGGGCATTATGGAGACATGGGGCAGAATGGAGACATGGGCAGTATGGAGACAAGGAGCAGAATGGAGACACGGGGCAGAAAGGAGCCACGGGGCAGAATGGAGACTTGGGGCAGGATGGGAGACACAGGGGCATAATGGGAGACAAAAAATGGGAAGCAGCACTCCAAAAATTACATAAAGTGTAAGGTGGACTTTATTAGGTCCACTTGGTGTTGCGACGTTTCTGCTCTCAAGAGCCTTTATCAAGCCTAAGCCTTCTAACTCACTAGCAAAAAAACAAAAAAAATTGTTTCAAATATTGTGCTGATGTAAAGTAGAGATGTGGGAAATATTATATTTAACTATTTTGTTGTTTAAGAGCGTAAAAATTTAAAGATTGAAAATTGCAAAATTTTAAAAATTTTCTACAAATTGCTGACTTTTTCACAAATAAACGTAAGTCATATAGAACAAATTTTACAACTGTCATAAAGTACAATAAGTCACAAAAAAAACCTTAGAATAAGTAGGAATGGTTGAAGCGTTCCAAAGTTATTACTATATAAAGTGACACTGGTCAGAATTGTAAAATTTGGCTTGGTCATGAAGGTGAAAACAGGCCTGGGGGGTGAAGGGTTAAGAATTACTTAAAGCAGTTTTATGTTTTCTTACTGCATGCAATAAAATGTGTATGCTTGTAACAACTGCCTTCTGAACACTAATATTTTCTGGAGGCAGGAATGTAATTATACATCTTAATAACCAACTGCGGCTACTGCCTATGATTTTCTTATAAGTTAACACATGAAATATTGCGCTAGTTCTTTTTTTTGTATGATAGCAAAAGGTAGAATGATGCTGCTCTTTGTCACTTTGAATATATATGCATTTTTATTCCCCCTATCTAGAGATGTCATTAAGGTGGCAAACATGGGTTGTTATTACCCTTCACATGAAAAAGAATTGGTCTACCATCTCAACACAACACACTATTCAATTCCAAATATTTATTGAAGGTGAAAAACAAAAAAAAAAACAACACTAGATTTATTTTAATAAAAAACCAAAAAAATGCTTACACACAGCAGAATGAATTGAAGGCGTCAAATAGAACCTTCTGCACCTGTTTCTACCAGCTGCCAGTCATAATGGTTATTTCCAAAAAGCCATCCCCATTAAGGGACAGAAATAATCTGTCACAGGCTGGATTGTGTTTGCCAGATGGAAAGCTAGATACGGAGGCAAAGGTGGCATTTTGGAACGGCTGCTGAGAGTCAATCATTGTCAGCGGTAGGGCTTTGTTTGGGAAAGTTGATATTGTATGGGTAAAGTCCTATTACATTTACAAGAGACATAAATCAGGATACTGTCATAAATAGTGGAAGTGGTGCAGCACCCCAAATGCAAGTGGTTAATGCTGCAGTTTTGGCGTAATCTATATTACATGTCTATTAAGTAACTGTTTCTATGCAAGTTAGGCAGGGTTCCAAAGATGCCGCAGGAAAAACCTATCTTAAAGGAAATTTGTCACCAGGTTTTCACTGCCACTTAATATGAAAGCATCATAATGTAGAGAGAGAGAGCCCTTGATTTCAGCTATGTGTCACTTACTGAGCTGCTTGCTGTAGTTTTGATAAAATCAGTATTTTATCAGCAAGAGATTATCACTAGAGGACCAGAAAACCTGCTGACTTGTAGACCTTCATATTCATGAGCTCTGCATAACTCCATCCACAGGGGTTTTATTCAAGCTGCTTTTAATCACACAGAATCACTTCTCTTCATGCAATGCTTCATCAACATATATGAAAGTCTCTTTACAGAAAATTTCTCTTCACACACAGTGTCTTAGCGTAAAAGGAACTTGTCAGCAGGATTGTGCACAATAACGTACAGAAATTGTAAGGTTTGCACCGTTATACTGATTAAAATGATACCTTGGTTGATGAAATCCGTCTTGTGTTTGTTGTTTAGGCCTCTTTCACACATCCGGCGGGCGCCTAAACGGTGCCCCCGGCATTTTACCGCAGCGCCGCATGTGAAAAGCTTTCACACTTCCGGCGCCCAAAATGCGTTTTTTTGCCGGATGGTTTCTGATGCTTGGAGAGATAAGAAACCATCCGGCAAAAAAAAAAAACGTTACATGCAGCGTTTTTTCCGGACGCCGCAATGTACATTTGCGCCGCATCCGGACAAAACCGCATGCAACGCATTGACATGCGGCGCCATGCGGCGCTAATGCATGTCAATGCGAAAAAAGCCGCATGCGGCGCATCAGATTTTCAGATGCGGCGCTGCGGGAAAATGCCGGGGGCGCCGCAAGGGGAAAAACGGATGTGTGAAACAGGCCTAACCCCTTTAATAATAATAATAATAATAATTAAATGGTTGCACAGGGTAATGAACCAATTGCTGACTGGCTTTCAGCTGGTTCCGAATGGTCTGATATAAGTGACCTGAACTCCCATCAGCCTTGCCGGTAATCAATTGTTCTTCCAGGTCTTGCTTGGAGCTCAGCTTGTATTCCTGCTCTCATTCAGATAAGTGACTTGTTGTTTTTTTTTCCTCTGGTTGGATTTTCCTTGCTGGTTTGCTGCCTTGCAGTGGATTTCAGTCTGGTCCCCTTTTAGGGCCTGGCTCTGCATTTGTGCTCAGTTTGTGTTTGCACTTTTGCTCTTTTCCTGTGTCACTTTTTATTTGCTGAATTGCTGTGTGTTACACCAGAGATCTGATTTAGGTGGTAGAGATAGTGTGATCTCAGGTTTTTTCTTAATCAGAAGTGTTGGTATTTTTGTCAGGGTTTTTTGGGTTGCAGTCAGAATTCTTTCCTATACTTTTCTATCTAGACAGTATTGGGTGTTATGTTACGGTAGCTGAGGAGTGCAGGTAAAAAAGGAAATACACCAGAGCAGTTGGAATCTATGAGATTGCAGTACCCTGACTAACCACCGCAACTAGAGGCAGCCGTGGAGCGTTCCTACGATGGTCCTAGACGCCTCGTCACAGCCTGAGAAACTAACTACACCTAAAGATAGAAATAGGAAAGCTATCTGCCCCGGAGCAGAACCCCAAAGATAATAGAAAGCCCCCAAACATGTAATGGCGGTTAGACAAGAGGAAATACTGACACAGAAAGAAAATAGTATGAGCAAACGCTGGGGCCCAAACTATCTAAATAGAAAAGGACAGGAAGGTACTTACTGCAATCCCAGAAAACCCTGAAAAACACCAACTCTACTAATTTCAAAATCACCTGAGATCACACGACCTCTACCACCTAAATTAGTTCTCTGGTGTAACAAAAAACAGCAGCCACTGAAAAAACTGCAAAAAGCAAAAGTACAAAACACAGTGGCTGGACTAAACTGAGAGGGCAAAAGCCCCCGGAGGGGACCCAGAAGGCCCCCACAGAAGTGCAGGACAAAATGCAAAAATATAGCAAAAACACAAAATAAGAAATTGTCTTATCTGATAGCAGGAGATGCAGACACGACACAGCAGGCTACAAGGGAAACTGGAAAGAAGGATTCAGACCAGAACAATTGATCACCGGCAACCCTGATGGGAAAATGATTCCCTTAAATAAGACCAATCAGTAACACCTGATTCCCAATCCTCACTAGTACCGCTTGTAACCACCAGAGGGAGCCTCTGCTCAGAACTCATCTCAAACCCATTCACAACAGTACCCCCCCTTGAGGAGGGGTCACCGAACCCTCATTTGAGCAACCAGGTCGGTCAGGATGAGTTCTATGATACGCACGGATAAGTCTCCTAGCATGGATGTCCGAAGCAAACACCCAAGAATTATCTTCCTGACCATAACCTCTCCATTTAACCAAATACTGGAGTCTTCGTCTAGAAAAACGAGAATCCAATATTTTCTCAACCACATACTCCAGATTGCCCTCAACCAAAACAGGGTCAGGAGGCACAGCCGCAGGAACCACTGGCTCAACAAACCTCTTCAACAAGGACTTGTGGAACACGTTATGGATCTTAAATGTCCCTGGAAGAAGCAAACGAAAAGAAACAGGATTAATAATCTCAATGATCTTATAAGGTCCAATGAACCTAGGCTTAAATTTAGGAGATGCTACTCTCATAGGAATATTCTTTGAGGACAACCAGACCAAGTCCCCCACTTTAAACCGAGGACCATCAGTCCTATGCCGGTTAGCAAACCGCTGGGCCTTCTCCTGAGAGAGGGACAACCTCTCCACTACCTGGTCCCAAATCTGCTGCATACGCTCAACAACAGAGTCAACACCTGGACAGACAGAAGCCTCCGTCTGTCCTGAAGAAAATCGAGGGTGAAACCCAGAATTACAGAAAAACGGAGACATCAAAGTGGCAGAGCTAGCCCTATTATTAAGAGCAAACTCAGCCAAAGGCAAAAAAGAGACCCAGTCATCCTGATCAGCAGACACAAAGCATCTTAGATAAGTCTCCAATGTCTGGTTTGTTCTCTCAGTTTGACCATTGGTCTGAGGATGAAATGCCGAGGAGAAAGACAATTGAACACCCAGTTTAGAACAAAAAGTCCTCCAAAATCTGGAAACAAACTGGACTCCTCTGTCAGACACAATGTTCTCAGGAATGCCGTGTAAACGAACCACGTGCTGAAGGAACAACGGCACCAATTCAGAGGAGGAAGGCAACTTAGGTAATGGCACAAGATGTATCATTTTGGAAAACCTATCACAAATTACCCAGATGGTGGTCATTCTCTGAGAAACAGGAAGATCGGAAATGAAATCCATAGAGATATGGGTCCATGGTCTCTTGGGCACAGGCAATGGCATCAACAAACCACTAGAGCGAGAGCAAGGCTTGGAGCGAGAGCAAGTCCCGCAGGACTGCACAAATTCCCTGACATCGCGAGACAAGGTAGGCCACCAAAAGGACCGACTAACCAAGTCTCTGGTACCAAAAATTCCGGGATGCCCAGCCAATGCGGAACAATGAATCTCAGACATCACACTCTTTTTCCATTGGTCCGGGACAAACAATTTTCCAACAGGGCAGCGCTCGGGCCTATCCTCCTGACACCCCTCCAGAGCAAGTCTCAAATTAGGCGAGATGGCGGAAAGAACTACACCCTCCTTCAAAATAACAGAGGGATCAGATAGCTCAGGAGAGTCCGCAAGGAAACTCCTCGAGAGGGCATCCGCCTTAACATTCTTAGTGCCAGGAAGAAAGGAAACCACAAAATTAAAACGTGTGAAAAACAAGGCCCACCTGGCCTGTCTAGGATTGAGTCGCTTGGCAGATTCCAGATAGACCAGATTCTTATGGTCCGTAAGGACCACCACCTGATGTTTGGCTCCCTCCAGCCAATGTCTCCACTCTTCAAAAGCCCACTTCATGGCCAATAACTCCCGATTACCCACGTCATAATTACGTTCAGTAGGAGAAAATTTTCAAGAGAAAAAGGCACAAGGGTTACTTTTAGAGGTCTCTGGATCTTTTTGGGACAAAACGGCACCTGCCCCAATTTCAGAGGCATCAACCTCCACCTGAAATGGCAGAGAAACATCAGGCTGCCGTAGAACAGGAGCAGAAATGAATCTCTGCTTAAGTTCCTGAAACGCAGAGACTGCCTCAGGAGGCCAATTCACCACATCAGAACCCTTTCTGGTCAAATCAGTTAATGGTTTAACAATAACAGAGAAATTACCAATAAATTTACGATAAAAATTGGCAAAACCCAAAAATCTCTGAAGAGCCTTTAATGAAGTAGGTTGGACCCAATCACAGATGGCCTGAACCTTGACCGGTCCATTTCAATAACAGATGGGGACAAAATGAATCCCAGAAATGAGATCTTCTGTACGCCAAAAAGACACTTTGATCCCTTCACATACAGAGCATTCTCTCTCAAAATCTGGAATACAGTTCGAACATGTTTCACATGAGAGTCCCAGTCATTAGAAAAAATCAAGATATCATCCAAATAAACAATCAGAAATTTGTCCACAAAATCCCTGAAAATGTCATTCATGAAGGACTGGAAGACGGAAGGAGCATTAGTGAGCCCAAAGGGCATCACAAGGTACTCAAAATGCCCTTCAGGGGTGTTAAATGCCGTCTTCCATTTCCCCGTGCTTAATGCGAATAAGGTTATACGCCCCCCTGAGGTCAAGCTTGGTAAACCAAGTAGCGTTTTTCACCCTGGAAAACAGGTCAGAAATCAAGGGTAACGGGTATTGATATTTCACAGTAATATTGTTCAAGAGACGATAATCAATACACGGCCTTAATGAACCATCTTTTTTGGCCACAAAGAAAAAACCGGCACCTAAGGGTGAAGAGGATGGTCTGATATGACCCTTCTCCAATGATTCCTTGATATAAGACCGCATAGCGTCATGTTCAGGTACAGACAAGTTAAAAAGGCGACCCTTAGGGAATTTACTACCTGGCACTAATTCAATAGCGCAGTCATAGCTCCTATGGGGAGGTAAGGATGCAGATTTACTTTCGCTAAACACATCAGAAAAATCAAACAAAAAGTCAGGAACATCCTCAGCCTGGGGGAGGCAGAAAAAACAGGAGTGTTGGTATTAACACATTGGCAGCCCCAACTGGTTACAGACACAGATTTCCAATCCAAAACAGGATTATGAGACTGTAACCAAGGGAAACCCAGCACGATAATGTCATGCAGATTATATAGAACCAAAAATTTGCAGCACTCCTGGTGATCAGGTTCAACCCTCATTATCACCTGAGTAGAAAACTGGGGTTTATTCTCAGCCAAAGGGGTAGAATCGATCCCCAGTAGGGAATAGACTTCTGTAGGGGTATCAAGGGAAATCCACAACGTTTAGCAAAATCATAATCCATCAGGTTAATAGCTGCTCCAGAATCAACGAAAGCCTGAGCAGAAAATGAGGACAGAGAGCATATCAGAGTGACAGTTAATAAAAACTTAGTCTGAACACCACCCAAGACAACTGAGCGTGCAAAACGTCTTCCCCGCTTAGGGCAGACTGAAATAGCATGAGAGGCATCACCACAGTAGAAACATAACCCATTGCGCTTTTGAAACTCATGACGCTGTGCCCCAGACACCACTCCATCACACTGCATGGGCTCAGCAGCTGGCTCACAAGGCAACACCACTCCACGCATACTTCTCCGCTCACGCAAACGTCTGTCAATTTGAATCGCTAATGACATAAAATCATTGAGACCAGAGGGGACAGGGAATCCCACCATAACATCCTTTACATTATCCGACAGACCCTTCCGGAAAAGGGCCGCCAAAGCGTCGTCATTCCATTTGGTCAGGACTGCCCACCTACGGAATCTCTGACAGTATAACTCAGCGTCATCAAGCCCCTGATTTAATGCCAACAAGGCTTTTTCAGCTTGATCAGTGACATTAGGCTCATCGTACAATAACCCCAAAGCCTGAAAAAATGCATCAACATCACTCAAAACAGGATCCCCAGGTGTGAGGAAAAAGCCCAATCCTGAGGATCGCCGCGCAGGAGAGAGATGACAATTTGAACCTGCTGCGCTGCGTTTCCTGAGGACTTAGATTTTAAGGCAAGAAACAATTTACAATTATTTTTGAAATTCTGAAACTTAGCTCGATCCCCTGAAAACAAATCTGGCATGGGGATCCTAGGTTCCACAACAGGCAACCTAGCAAGATATGCAGCAATACTCCGAACCTCAGTGGCAAGCTGATCCACACGGCCAGACAACTGTGCAAACTCCATTGGGAGAAAAGATCCTCCCCAGCACCCAGAGATACAGAGGGAAGAAAAAAAAAAAAATGCAACAAACAGAAAAATATCTCTGACAACTTTTCTTCCTTCAAAATATTTTTTCCCTTCTGTGAGTACCATACAATTTTTATGGCCGGTGATACTGTTATGTTACGGTAGCTGAGGAGTGCAGGTAAAAAAGGAAATACACCAGAGCAGTTGGAATCTATGAGATTGCAGTACCCTGACTAACCACCGCAACTAGAGGCAGCCGTGGAGCGTTCCTACGATGGTCCTAGACGCCTCGTCACAGCCTGAGAAACTAACTACACCTAAAGATAGAAATAGGAAAGCTATCTGCCCCGGAGCAGAACCCCAAAGATAATAGAAAGCCCCCAAACATGTAATGGCGGTTAGACAAGAGGAAATACTGACACAGAAAGAAAATAGTATGAGCAAACGCTGGGGCCCAAACTATCTAAATAGAAAAGGACAGGAAGGGTACTTACTGCAATCCCAGAAAACCCTGAAAAACACCAACTCTACTAATTTCAAAATCACCTGAGATCACACGACCTCTACCACCTAAATTAGTTCTCTGGTGTAACAAAAAACAGCAGCCACTGAAAAAACTGCAAAAAGCAAAAGTACAAAACACAGTGGCTGGACTAAACTGAGAGGGCAAAAGCCCCCGGAGGGGACCCAGAAGGCCCCCACAGAAGTGCAGGACAAAATGCAAAAATATAGCAAAAACACAAAATAAGAAATTGTCTTATCTGATAGCAGGAGATGCAGACACGACACAGCAGGCTACAAGGGAAACTGGAAAGAAGGATTCAGACCAGAACAATTGATCACCGGCAACCCTGATGGGAAAATGATTCCCTTAAATAAGACCAATCAGTAACACCTGATTCCCAATCCTCACTAGTACCGCTTGTAACCACCAGAGGGAGCCTCTGCTCAGAACTCATCTCAAACCCATTCACAACAATTGGGCCCCAGCGTTTGCTCATTCTATTTTCTGTCTGTGTTCGTATTTTCTTCTTGTCTAACTGCCATTATATGTTTGGGGGTTTCCTTTTCTCTGGGGTTCTACTACGGGGCAGATAGCTTTCATCTTTCTGTCTTTAGGTGTAGCTATCTCTCCGGCTGTGACGAGGCGTCTAGGATCACCGTATGTACGCTCCACGGCTACTTCTAGTGTTGCGGTTAGTTTAGGGGTCTGCAACCCAGTAGTTTCCAGCCTCTCTGGTGTATTGCTAGTTCGCTATTTTTGCTATTTCTCCTCAGCTACCGAAACATAACAGTACTCGCTTCTCCTTCGCTCGTTTTCCCTCCGCTGAGTGTCTCTCCACCCCAAAGGGGCGGTGTCTTTTTCCTTTGCCACCATAAAACGCTAGTATAACGGACTCCCCTAGAGGTCGGCCATGAAGCAGTTGCATAGAAGTACAGACAGGGAAGGTTAATTTTGTTTCACTCTCTTTCTTGGGTGCCTCACGCGATGGCACCTCCTACTGCAGACCTCGTGGAACCGCCATGGCAGCCATTTTTATAGTCCAAATCACAGTTCAATGGGTTTACTCCTTTACACATTCTGTTAGGTGCACAAGATCCTTGTTCAAGGGTTGGATCATCCTGTTCGTGACGCCAAAATGGATAGGCAGCCAAGGCAAGGGGTACTCGGTACCAGTCCAGTGTCTTAAAGGGATGGGTCACGGCAGCAGTGACCCGGCCCGTGGCCCTGGGTGTCCAATGAAAGGGGGGAGTATTTACAGGGCATGATAAAGAGTTTGTATTGAAGTGTTCGTGATGCCATCTGTGGTTTCTGGTCAGGAGTGACCAGCGCTGCAGTGCAGATCCTCTGGGACAGATGGTGTGACAGAGTTAGAATAGCTCTCCACAGGCAGAGCTTGTTGTCCCAGGGCAGAGAGATGTTGTAGAGGGTAATGGTGCTGGGAGATGCAGCAGTGTGGAGTGGGTGCTGCAGGATGAAATTGAGGAGACAGTCAGATGCAGTTTCCAAAGCTTTACTCACAGTTCAGGTGCATGCAGTACAGGTGCCCGCTTGGTGCCACGTCCTCCAACTAAGGAATCCAGCCAACTACCAGGTAGATGGAGAACACCAGTCCAAAGCTCCCTGTTAATATATGCCTTCCATGGCCATCTCACTGTGCTGATTCCCACTCCTGCTTCCTTCCCAGCACCACACAGTGTCCCAGTCCAGTAGCTGCGAATCCTGTCGGACAACATGACCCAGGCGTTTCATTGATTCTATATAGCTTTCCTTCCCGAAGAAGATGCTTGTGGTTGTTGGCTGTGACCCCTAAAGTTGTCATAGCTGTCGACTTGCTAGTTGAGTCCTGTTGTACACTCCACTAGGCTAGGGGCCGAGTCCCTTCTGCGACCTGGATTCTCCCAGCTGACGTCCGTCAGCCTGGAACGAGCCCCACGGGTAGCCTTTTGCTCAGCCGTGCCTCTGAGAAATCCCTTTTCCCTACAGGGAACCTTCTTTTCTGTCTTTCTATCTGTGAGCAGCTCCTCAGTACCTGGAGCCTGCTGCACGTTTCTATCTTTTTCCGCCTTCCCCTACGGGAAGGCTGCCTATGCATGTCCTTCTTCTTCCCCTATGGGAAGACTCACTCTTACTTCCCTCTAACTCCTGATCTGACCCACAAGCTCCAACCACCATTTGACACCCTTTCCTAGCTACAGGCATGTGAGTGGAACTGAGCTAGTGTGTGTGATGGATGCAGTGTTGTCAGAGCCAGGTTTAGTGTCTCCATCTTACCTGAAAGGTGGAATACCACATCTCTGGCTGAGATGCAGTACCTCTGTGGCGACTGGACCCTCAGGGGCGCCACACAGCATCTCCGGACTTATCTTCTATTGAGCACAGCTAGGACATTATCGGATGGCACTTGCAGAGGAAGCTGCCAGTAGAGGATGTTGATGATTTGTGTGAGGAAGTGCATGAAGTATCATAGACAATCATTAATATCTTCATTGTTGGCATGCCAAGGTGTGTAGTTGCTTATATTTCTGAATGTGGCTCTTAAATATGATTCTGAATAAATCAATATATTTGGAAACTTTTGTTTCCATTTTTTTTCCATTTGCGTTTCATTAACATGTCTATCAATCCTTTGATTTTCATAACTCCACAACTTTTCCTTCTTGGTGTTGCAATTTCAATGTTGAGAAGTGTAAAATAAAGTAAAACAATGTTTACTATAATAATAACATCCATATAAAAATTAAATAGTTACAGTTTTATATGCACCTTATAGTGTAGCTATAGTGAAGTAGATTCCACAAGTCATAGGTAAAGGTGTCAGCAGAAACTGTTGAATGGATGCAGTGGAGTACAATAGCCACTGTTAGGCTCACATTCGGAGGTGGATCCTCCAAGTCCTAGGTCTCGGTAGTCATACAGGCATTGATGTAGCAGGCAGGTGAGGCATGCATTAAACAAATAGCTGAGATATTGAAGATCGCGAGTGAACAGGAAACTGAGTGACTCGAAGCCTCAGGCAGCCAGGAAACGTCCTGGAGACCGTACACAGGTTGCAGAGATATTGAAGGCTGCAGGAAGACAGGACATTGAGGGACTGGAAGCCAGGAGACATCTTAAGACAGCAGACAGGTTGCAGAAATACTGAAAGCTACAAACAGACAGGACTCAGGAACACTAAAGAACACTCAGTCCCAAGTATGTACTGTGGTGAGCCTTATATTGGCCAAGGCAGATAATCACATGAGATCACGCCGGGCCATCTGCAAAGCAAACATGGAGTTTAGCAGACAGAGAGGGAAGCAAAGTCGGAATTTGAGAAAAGTGCGTAATAGACTCTAATCCTTTAAAATGTTGAAAAACTGTGCCAAATTGAAAACACCACCAGAAATCTTATTTCTGGGGTAAGAAGGGATAAAGGAGAGAATAGGTGAAGGCACTGGAATTAGATGCGGCAAAAAAAGGTACTTTTGGTTAAAGTAGAATTTTATCAGTTTGTCTAAAGCTTTGGATGAGCTAAGTTATCAAGTTATCAAAAAAAAAAAAAAAATTAATAAGTGGTGTCATACATATAGAGAATAAATCACAACTATTGCCACTAAAAATGGCAACCTATTCCAGAAAAATTGAGAGAAAAAACAATGAGTACTCGGGACCGGTGTGTCTAGTTGTATCTAGAGAAGTAAATATTTCCCTATTAAATAAATCCAAAACGTATATATTTTAGACGTGCTGAAGAATACTGGTCTGTCTCCCACCGAGAATAATGGTAAAAAAATGTATACATCTAAATGGCACTTACAGCTTCAGTCAATCGTATTCCTCTAGAAATGATATAGTTTCTTATGTCGCATATGTAACCTTTGGAGGCAGAGTATAGCATACTGTGAGTGAAAAGTTATTATAACTATAGTATTTACTTTGGCGTTTAGCAAAACATAAAACATTACGCATGAAGTTCCGCTGTTGGTTTCCTTTGAATGACAGCAGATACAGTGAAATGGAATCTCAAGCTTCCTGGAGTTCTTTTCTAATTTATCTTTTTTCCTTATCTAAATGAGTTTCACAGCGTCCTTGTATTTGAAACATTTGGAAGCATATCTTTAAAGCACAGATTTTATTTTTTTTAATAGTCATAAAAAGACATGCCTGTATTAATCTGAATTTTTTGTTTCCTTAGGGATCTCATTAAGAAACAGGGCCATGTGGAAAACATCAGAATTATACCTTAATTTTTCAAATATCATTTAAAACAATTTTTGCTGTTTATCCATTTTTCTGGTGAAACTTGTCCTTTTGACATTGTGACCAATGTGATGTAATAATCTCACTTTACTGGCTACTTTCCTTGGGTCTATTTAGACATGAAAAATCCATGTAGGATTTGAAACCAAACCAGACACTCCATTTGCAGCCATGTGTTCTGGGGTGCTTGCTAGTGTTGAGCGATACTTTCCGATATTGCAAAATATCAGATCGGATTGGATCAGACCGATACTCAAAAAGTATCGGATATTGCTGATTCCGACAATTAAGAATAATGTAGTATGTATTGGGGAGGTGGAGGAGACATTAAAGGCATAGAGGTTTAGCCCAATCAAATGGAATAGCAGGAATATTTTTTTTTTTTTAAGACGTTCGGAGTCACAAAGAAATTGACTATGTTGTTAACCTTTTTTCTATTTTGGCACATATGTATGTTTCACTACTTCCATGCTCTTCACCTTCTTTTTTACTTCTCCCACACTTTCTCCTTCATGATCCTCAGCAGCAGCATCTTTTTCATCAACTTCTTCTTCACCTTATTTATCTTCTTCTTCAACTTCTTCCTATTATTCTTTTTTTTTTACATTCTTCATATTGTTCTTATTCAACTATTATTCTTCTTCATATTCTTCCTATTCATCTTCTTTGTGACAGGCATTCCTGTAGTTGTAATCTCTAAAAGTTTGAAGATTACACCTTCCGTTCTTGTTGTCACAAGATTTACAACAGTGTTTGTCCGCGTTCAGTTTGGCCTGCTGCAGCAGGCATTTTCCAAGGGCACCACGAGGAGGAACGGACTCACCCCCATACACTGCTTAGTCTTCTTCTGCTTATAATTTAGAGCATATCTTTTGCTCTGATTTTTTGTGTTATGCTTAATGTTCTTCTGCTTTTTGTTCTGCATTTGTTCTTCTGCTTCTTGGTCTTCTGTCTCTTGTTGGTTGTCTTCATCTTCTTTGTCCTCTTGGTCATCTTCCTCTGGGTAATCTTTTTGTTCTTCTTTGGGTTGGTGTTCAGGCTCGTCGTCTTCATGGTCGTCGTCCTTGGGGTCGTCGTCTTCTTCGGGTGGTCTTCAGGGTCGTCGTCTTCAGGGTCCTCGTCTTCTTCTTTGGGGTGGTCCTCAGGGTCGTTGTCTTCAGGGTCGTCGTCAGGGAGATCCAGAGTGATTACCAAAAACCATTTAAAAAATCTTCAACTTGGAAATGTAGCTGAAGGTACAAGAAGGCTGAGTAACTGCCGAGAACCTGCTGACTGTCCTGGAACCCGGATGGGTAGTAGAAGGAAGAAGAGCCAATGGCACTACCGAGGACCAGCTGACGGTACTGGGACACGGATGGGTAGCAGAAGGTACAAGAGACAATGGAAGTAACGAGGACCAGCTGACTGTGCTGGAACCCGGAGCGGCAGCAGAAGGAACAGAGTCAATGGCACAATTGAGGACCAGCTGACGGTACTGGGACACGGTTACTAAGCAGGAGGTACCTGTGCTTGAAAGCACTACCAAGGACCAGCAGACGTTGCTGGAACTCGGATACCGAGATGGAGGCACCTAGACCAAAGTCACTGCTGAGAACCAGCTGACGGCACTGGAACCCGGATGGGTAGCAGAAGGTACAAGAGCCAATGCAAGTAACGAGGACCAGCTGACTGTGCTGGAACCCGGAGGGGCAGCAGAAGGAACAGAGCCAATGGCACAACCGAGGACCAGCTGACGGTACTGGGACACGGTTACTAAGCAGGAGGTACCTGTGCTAGAAAGCACTACCAAGGACCAGCAGACATTGCTGGAACTCGGGTACCGAGATGGAGGCACCTAGGCCAAAAGCACTGCCGAGAACCAGCTGACAGTACTGGAACCCGGATGGGTAGCTGAAGGTACACATGAAAAATAAAGTTGCAAGGCCGCGAGCCGCCGCAGTTACGAATCCCACAGTCCTACAGGGGGTGCTAGTCCTATTGGCACTACGGAAACAGCCTTTATTTCCATATCCTGCAGCCCACATAGGAAGCACCTAAACTGCAGGCACCATAGAGTCGGCTAACCCGACCGCAACACGACAGGACAACTTATTGGAGGCAAAGTGACGTTGACACTGCCCGGAAACAGCTGGCGTGCTGTAACCAGGCTGGGCAGGAGGGAGTACCCGTGCCAAAGACACTTCTGAGCAGCAACTGGCGATTTTGGAGCCCAGGGATGAGAGTAGAAACAGAGTGGAGGCAGAGGACAAATTGGACCAAGTTGAAAATCTGAACTTGGGTGAGTGTGGACAGAGCAGGAAACATTGCCCGCTACACAGCTGGGGATCAGCTGACATTACTGAACACCAATAACACAGGAGCAAGTGTTGACTGTGCAGACGGCACTTCTGAGCAGCAACTGGCGATGTTGGAGCCCAGGGATGAGAGTAGAAACAGAGTGGAGGCAGAGACAAATTGGACCAAGTTGAAAATCTGGACTTGTGTGAGTGTGGACAGAGCAGGAAAGATTGCCAGCTACACAGCTGGGGATCAGCTGACATTACTGAACCCCAGTAACACAGGAGCGAGTGTTTTTATCTGTGCATACAGCACTTCCGACACACGGGCGGTGTTGACCCAGGCGGTGTTGGAACCCAGGTTCAGTCAGGGTGTAGGCTGAGGCCTAGTATGAGCAACTTTCTAATCTGGTGTAACTTGAAATTGGAGGTAGCAGGACTTCTTTCTGGACACACAGCAGGGGAACAGCTGGCATTACTGAACCCCAGTAACACAGGAGCGAGTGTTTTTATCTGTGCATACAGCACTTCCGAGCAGCAACTGGCGGTGTTGGAGCCCAGGTTCAGTCAGGGTGTAGGCTGAGGCCTAGTATGAGCAACTTTCTAATCTGGTGTAACTTGAAATTGGAGGTAGCAGGACTTCTTGCCGGACACACAGCAGAGGAACAGCTGGCATTACTGAACCCCAGTAACACAGGAGCGAGCGTTTTTATCTGTGCATACAGCACTTCCGAGCAGCAACTGGCGGTGTTGGAGCCAGGGTCAAGGAGGGTGTAGAAATCCCATATAGAGTAGTTGCCTTGTTACGTGGCACTTCAAAATGTATATACTCCAAACAAGAGACACGTAAGCTTTACTACCATAAAATGATGAATTGAATTAAAAAATATTGAAATAAAGACATTTAAAATATAAGCGCATATATGCACAAGAAATGCAGCCAAAAAAAAAAAAAACGGTATAGGGGTTGAAATGAATGCATACAAGTACATTTCATAATAAATAATGCTGCCTAAGGAACGCTATGTACACCCGTAATTGTTATGATTTGGTAGCTGAGGAGAGCAGGCAAAAACGGCAATACACCAGAGAGGTTGGAATCTACTGGATTGCAGTACCCTGACTAACCACCACAACTAAAGGCAGCCGTGGAGCGTTCCTAAGTTGGTCCTAGACGCCTCGTCACAGCCTGAGAGGTTAACTACACCTAAAGATAGAAAGAGGAAAGCTATCTGCCCCGGAGCAGATCCCCAAAGAACATAGGAAGCCCCCAAACATGTAATGGCGGTTAGACAAGAGGAAATACAGACACAGACAGAAAATAGTTTGAGCAAACGTTGGGGCCCAATCTTCCTAGAAAGAAAAGGATAGGAAGGACACTTACTGCAATCCAAAAAACCCTAAAAATACCAACTCTACTAATTGCAAAAACATCTGAGATCACACGACCTCTACCACCTAAATTAGTTCTCTGGTTGTAAGGTTCTATGTATATATTCCTGAAACTCAGTTTGTTCGTCAGCCATTTTACTTTCTGTCTTGCTGCAGCTATCTTGCCCTCAGTCAAAATGGAGTTTCCAGCTTGCATGTTCCCGCCCTGATTCTCTCCTTTGCTTCTTAAGCAGCCACAGCTGAGCAATCAGTGCTTCAGAATCTAGCCTGCAGTGAACCTGTGACTTGACTCCTGTAAGCCTTGGACCTTGTACTCCAGCTATTCCTATTGAGGAACTCTGAAGCACTTGTGGACTCTGAACCCTGCTCTTTGAAAGACCCACGTTTGCATGGACTTACGGTAACAGAGAAGAAGATCCTGAATCTGTATTGGAGAGTGATTGCTGAGCTTGGATTACTCTGGCCTGCTGTGTCTCCTGTTTCTGTGTCTGCAAACTGTGTGACTATTTCTGCCAACTTGTATGAAGTAATACAGGACTTTTCTATATCAAACCTGTGACTCCTGTGTTTTCATCGCACCCAAGCACAAGACGCTATATGAACTGTACTACATACATTACAAGATTCTGAAGCCAAAACGTTAGTGTCTGCTGGGTCTGGAAGGCTGTGTCTGCTGTACTGTGGATATCAGACGTCCGGTTGTACTTTCTGTGATGACAGTGGTTGTGACTTCTCACAACCATTCCAGGTGAGCAATTCCCTTAAGTTTTTTCTTTTTGCAGTGTTACCACAGGTAAACACTATTGTTTTTTTTTTTTCCTTTCTTTTCTCTTTTTGTCTGCTGTAACTCTGGATATCAGATGTCTGGTTGAAACTTTCTGTGATGATAGTGGTTGTGACTTCTCACAACCATTCCAGGTGAGCAGTTCCCTTAATTTTTTTTTCTCTCTGCAGTGTTGCCACAGGTGAACACTATTGTTTTTCTTTTTTCTCTCCTCTTCTTCCAGTAATCCTGTCTTAAAAGATCTGGAAAATGGAGGCCCGCATAAAGGAACTTTGCGGAGTGACTGATAATATCCTTGCAGATTTGCAAAATAAAAGACCCTTTACAAATCTACAGGACCTCAATAATCACAATTTGCAAGTGGTTGGACAGACTACCCAGGATTTGCGAGCCAGGATTGAGGTTCTAGAGGGGCGAGTCCAGGCTCCTGCCGTAGCCTCGAGTGCTGGGATTCCCAAGTTGCCCCCTTTTCGTTTTGGCGGTGAACGTGAGAAATTCAGGGGATTTATTAATCAATGCAATCTTTTTTTTTCTGCACATGCTTCACAATTTCCCACTGAACGATCTAAGGTGCTTACTATAATTATGTTGCTTACCAACAAGGCTTTAATGTGGGCAAACCCTCTGATTGAGACTGAGGATGATTGTTTGAATCACCTTGATGATTTTATTTCAGCCATGGGCAGTGTTTGATGACCCCAATCGAGGTGCAACAGCTGAAGCAGCCATGTTAGCTTTGCGCCAAGGTAAGCACTCGGTAGCTGAATATGCCTTGGATTTCAGGAGATGGGCCCTTGATACCACCTGGGACAGTTCCGCCAAAAAATCTATTTTTCGAAAGGGGTTATCTCCACTGATTAAGGATGAACTTGCTCGTGCCGACCCTCCCACTGCGTTAGGTGACTTTATTAACTACTGCATCCGTATTGATACTCGTCTGACTGAACGCAGGCAAGAGAGATGGTTCGAAAGCAATCGTACTAACCTTATCCTACCTTCCTCTCCAGCTAAGGAACCTTTGAGTAGGATTACACGGGAACCTGAACCTGAACCCATGCAGGTAGACTCTTTACAACGACGGGTTAGTGATGCACGCAAGGAACATCGTTTTTAAGGAGAATCTATGTTTCTATTGTGGTAAGTCAGGGCACTTCATTATAAACTGCCCCAGCCGTTCTCGTAAGACTACTGCAGCACTCATTCATTGTGAGTGTTGCGAGAGGGGATCTGTCAGGTCCGAGCCTCAGGCTCCAGAGAGATCTGCAGCAACAGATCTTGATTTCTCGGACTTAAACTCCGTTACCCTCTGAGGACGTTTGACTGTGTAAACGCTGCTATTTTTCAAGTTTCCTCAGCGGTGTCCCAGCTGAGTTGTAAGAAAAACAATTCTCATTGCTTTCTTTCCATCAAACTCTGGGTTGACTCAGCTTGGGTGTCTAGCTCTGCTATGATCGACTCAGGGGGAAGTGGAAATTTTATGGATGTCTCCTTTGCTCTGAAACAGGGAATACGTTCAGTGAAGAAGGCTACTCCATACAGATGGAAACTGTGGATGGCTCCCTGCGACCTCTGGACCAGTGGATCAGGAAACAGAGCCTTTGAGGGTTCTTATGGGTAAAGATCATCAAGAGAAACTGTCCTTTATGCTTATCTCTTCTCCCCACTTTCCCATTATTCTAGGATTCTAGGGCTACCATGGCTGCAGGCTCAGAATCCTACCATTAACTGGGAGACCAAGGAATTACACTTTCCAGAGAAACAGATGAGTCCAAAAGTTTCAGCTTGCTCTGTTCCTAAGAATCATGTCAGTCCCTGAACTACCAGCTGTATACTAGGACTATGTGGATTTATGTGACAAAAAACGCTGACCAGCTTCCTCCTCACCGTCCATATGATTGTCCAATTGAATTATTGCCTGGAGCAGAGATACCTTTTGGTAAGATCTACCCCCTGGCGGGGCCCGAGCTAAAGGCTTTAAAGGATTACATAGATAAAATCTAGCCAAGGGCTTCATACGCCCCTCTTCATCTCCTGCAGGTGCACCCATCTTCTTTGTAAAGAAGAAAGATGGATCTCTGAGACCATGCGTAGACTATAGGGAACTCAATAAGGTTACTATTAGAAACCGTTATCCATTGCCTTTAATCCCTGATTTATTGGAGAGAGTGCGACATGCCAAAATTTTTTCTAAACTAGATCTTCGTGGGGCCTATAACTTAGTCCGTATTAGACCTGGGGATGAATGGAAGACTGCATTCAGGTCACGCTATGGACACTTTGAATATCTAGTTATGCCTTTTGGTCTGAGTACCGCCCCAGCCACTTTCCAACACTTGGTGAATGACATCTTCAGGGATCTCCTAGATACATTCGTGGTAATTTATTTGGATGATATTCTAATTTTTTCTAACTCCACAGAGGAACACATGGACATGTGAGAATGGTCTTGGAACGTCTAAGACAAAATCATCTTTACATCAAACTTGAAAAGTGTGAATTCCATAGGACCGAAATTCAATTTCTGGGGTATGTACTGTCTACACAAGGAATTAGTATGGATGGAAGCAAAACCCAAGCCATCAAGGATTGGCCAAGTCCTAGAAATGTGAAGGAGGTACAGCGCTTCATCGGGTTTGCCAACTTCTATAGATGTTTCATTAGAAATTTCTCTGAGGTAGTGTACCTATCACCAACTTACCCGAAAGAGTCTAGGTTTCCCTGGACTCCCCAAGCCCAGGAAGCATTTTCCCGTCTAAAAAGATAAATTTACCACTGCACCTATCCTAGTACATCCCAACCCCGAGCTTGCCTTCATAATAGAGGTGGATGCTTCAGACTGTGCCGTTGGAGCTATACTCTCTCAGAGAACAGTGAGAAGAATGTCTTGCATCCCTGTGCCTTCTTTTCCCAGCAGTTGTCTTCGGGTGAGAGGAACTACGATGTGGGCAATAGAGAGTTTTGGCCATTATTGCCGCCTTCAAAGAATGGAGACACCTTCTTCAGGGAGCTGCACAGCAAATAGTCGTCCTGACAGACCATCGTAACCTTGAGTTTATCAGGTCGGCTATTTTGGCACACCCCCAAGGGACGTAAGTCTTGTCTTTAAGAATGGTGTGTGGATTCAGGGACAACGTCTGTATATTCCTGAAACAGTCAGATTAAGAGTATTGCAACTCATTCACGATTCCAAGATAGCTGGGCATAGAGGAATTCTAAAGACACAGGAATTTCTTTCTCGTTTCTTTTGGTGGCCCACTTGCAGGAAGGATGTTTTGAATTATGTCACTTCATGTGAGGTCTGTGCAAGATGCAAAACACCTCGCTCCTCACCAACTGGTCTGTTACAGCCTCTTCCCACCCCGTCCCGCCCATGGGGATCCATTTCTATGGACTTCATTGTGGAGTTACCAACCTCTCAGGGGAAGAACACCATTCTAGTGGTTGACCGTCTAACAAAGGCAGCTCATTTTATCCCTTGTGTCGGCTTACCCACTGCAAAACAGACATCAGATTTGATGATTAAAGATGTGTTTCGCTTACATGGAGTACCGGATGAGGTTATTTCGGATCGAGGGGTGCAATTCACTTCTAGGTTTTAGCAAAATTTCTGTGCAGCATTGGACATTAAAGTAAACCTTTCTTCTGCTTTTCATCCCCAGACTAATGGACAGACCGAACGAACCAATCAAACCCTGGAGCAGTATCTCCGCTGCTTTATCTGCCACCTACAGGATGATTGGGTGGATCTACTTCCATTAGCTGAGTTCTCGTATAACAACTCTCAGAGTGCCTCCACTAAACAGTCTCCTTTTTACTCTAATCTAGGTTATCATCCTAACATTCTACCACGATTTCCCATAGAAACGCCTTTACCAGCAGTGGCTGAAAGAATCACGTCTTTACAGAAGAATATGGATCTTCTAAAGGAAAATCTGGAATCGGCTCAAGAAAGGTACAAGAAAGCAGCAGATAAATTTCGTAAACCTGCACCAGCTTTCAAGGTAGGAGACTTGGTCTGGCTGTCAACCAGAAATCTTAAGTTAAGGATTCCATCGTCTAAGTTGGGACATAAGTACATTGGACCCTATAAAATCAGTAAAATTATAAGTGCCGTTGCTTGTCGTCTTCAACTGCCCAGAACTATGAGAATCCACCCTGTCTTTCATGTATCCCTACTAAAGGCTGCGACACCCAATACGTTTCCTGGACGTTCCTCTCCTTGCCCTGACCCAGTGCTAGTCGATGGTCAGGAAGAATTTGTGGTGGAAAGGATTTTAGATTCCAGGTTGTATAGAAATCAGTTACAATATCTGATTAAATGGCAGGGCTACCCAGTGGAGGACAACTCATGGGAACCGGTCAATAACGTTAATGCTCCTCGCTTGCTCCGTCAGTTTCATCAGAGGTACCCATACAAGCCTGGTCTGAGGTCATCCGGAGGTTGTTCTTAAGGGGGAGTAATGTAAGGTTCTATGTATATATTCCTGAAACTCAGTTTGTTCGTCAGCCATTTTACTTTCTGTCTTGCTGCAGCTATCTTGCCCTCAGTCAAAATGGAGTTTCCAGCTTGCATGTTCCCGCCCTGATTCTCTCCTTTGCTTCTTAAGCAGCCACAGCTGAGCAATCAGTGCTTCAGAATCTAGCCTGCAGTGAACCTGTGACTTGACTCCTGTAAGCCTTGGACCTTGTACTCCAGCTATTCCTACTGAGGAACTCTGAAGCACTTGTGGACTCTGAACCCTGCTCTTTGAAAGACCCACGTTTGCATGGACTTACGGTAACAGAGAAGAAGATCCTGAATCTGTATTGGAGAGTGATTGCTGAGCTTGGATTACTCTGGCCTGCTGTGTCTCCTGTTTCTGTGTCTGCAAACTGTGTGACTATTTCTGCCAACTTGTATGAAGTAATACAGGACTTTTCTATATCAAACCTGTGACTCCTGTGTTTTCATCGCACCCAAGCACAAGACGCTATATGAACTGTACTACATACATTACACTGGTGTAACAAAACTAAGACGCAGCCACTGAAAAAACTGGAAAAGGCAAACGAATAAACAACAGTGGCCTCAGGGGAAACGAGACGTGACTCACAAACACAGCAAAAAACAAGCACAAAAATAAAAGCAGAAAATATCTTATCTGATAGCAGAAGATGCAGGCAAGACTCAGCAAGCTTCAAAGTGAACCAGGAACCACAGTTGAGACAAAAACAATTGATCACCGGCAAACATGATGGGAGGGAACCTCCCTTATATAAGACCAGTCTGTAACTCCCGATTGCCAATCTTCACAATCTTCATTGAATGGTTCAGTACTGTTTGTAACCACCAGAGGGAGCTTCTGCTCAGAATTAATTTCTAACACATTCACAACACGTAATATAGTGCAGAAAATGGATGTAGTACTAGTCATCATCATCATTACAAGTTATATGTGACAGTTAAAAATACACTCATTCAAGAAAACTGTTAGTTGACACCCCATATATTAAATGTCCAGCATGTAATCATGATAATATGGCGCAATAATCAATGATCAAGCATAACCGATAAAAAATGCATCGTGCAATAATTGCTATGTGTGCCTGCAAGTGCAGGTGAAACAACGCCAACGGATAGCAAAGGTGTATGTATCTATGTATCAGAGTGCATAGCCAGTGATGGCGAATGGCGATATAATACTCTACGTCAATAAAGGGTGCGGCACCACTCATGCACTTTTCGCTTGTAGAAAGTTGAAGAGGGGAAGTGCATGTATGCTTGCGCGCCGGTTTTTTCCGCCCACAATACCTTCCTGCTCTGACGCGTCGGTAGGGGAGTGGCTGGCCGTCATATGACGCTGACTTATAGTGATGTTGCGCAGCGTTCTTCAGCGGTAGCGCCGCTCCAAAGCCGCCATCATGACTGATTTCCTATATAAACATGCAACTATGAGCAACCAAACATGCACATCCCCTCTTGAAGAAGCTACAAGCAAAACAAGCATGAGGGTTGCCGCTGCCTTTATTGAGGTACAGTATTATATCGCCATTGTCCATCAGTCGCTATGCACTGTGATACCTAGATAGCATAAATATTTTCTATCCGTTGGCGTTGTTTCACCTGCACTTGAGGTATACATTGCTATTTTCACTATGCACGATGCACTTTTTATAGCTTATGCATGATTATTGCGCCTTATTATCAGGATTAGATGCAGGAACTTTCATATATTTGGTGTGAACTTAAAGTTGTCCTCAATCAGTGTATTTTTTACTGTCACATATATAAGTAATAGTGTTGAGCGATACTGCTCGATATCTAAAAATATCGGATCGGAATGGTATCGCCGATATCACTAAATATCGTCGATATCCGATTCTGATACCGGAAGTCCCATGTAAGTCTATGGGAACAAAATATCGCAACTAAAAAAACACTTTCTTTCGTTGTAAACACAAAATATACACACATAGAATACATATATATATATATATATATATATATATATATATATATGTCATTGTGACATATATATATATAATATAATAAATATACATATATTTATAGTTTATACACTTCTACATAGTAAAATAGACTCTGATTCAATTGCCGGGTAAAGCCGTGACATACCCCATAGAAGTCGACGGGCTCGGTGCCGAGTACCCCCAAAACCTCTGGCTCTGTGCGACTCAACTTGGGCATCACGAACAGGATTCTGTAGCTCGCTATAAGCGAGTCCTGTGTGCCTGAATTGAACTGGTTTTGTGCTTGAGAATTGCTAAAATCATCAGAGAATGTATTTGCCATTTTTCCGCCATATCTGCGTCACGACGAGGCACTGGTGAAGAAGAAGGGCGTGCTCTTCGTGGGTGTACACTCACTCAGTGGCGCGAAAACGATGGCCGACCACTCTAAATGGTACTGCAATGTAAGATCGTGCCCCACAGCTCTTGAGTTCCGCCTCCTCATCCTCCTCAGTGTGCGGAAACTAACACGAAGGTCCCGCCTCACTACAAAAGAGGGGCTGTCTCAGATGCTAATGACACATGTGACTTGGCAGAGATGGCTAATGGACACGAGCAGAAGTGTGAAGGGATGGAGCAGTCAGAGCTCTCCCCCCACGGAAGCGACCCGATCGCCACGGAACCACCTTGGCACCCGGCCTGGAAACCCTCCTACGCTGCAAGAAGCGGAGGATACCCTAAGAGGCCTGGCCCGCACCGGGAGGAGGTCGCCAGGATGGAAGCCAGCTGGCGTGCCTTAAAACTAAACTTGGAGCGGCGCCAATCCCTCTTACCTGAAGTGTCTGTACCGGAAGGTGAGGCACCCGTTCTAGTAGAGGAGTCCGTCGGGCATCCCAGCCCTTGCAATGTGATCCGTTGACGTTGTCGCAGTGGAGGCACCCGTTCCTGCAAAAAACGCTGCACCGGCAGCACCCCAGTTCCCGCTGTCTGCCCCCGTCGCTGAGTCAGAAGAAGCGACACCCGTCCTCATGGAGGAGGCCGCGCAGGCACCAGAGGTCTACCTGTCTGTACCGGAGCCCCGACTGTCATCTGTTCCAGAGCCGGCTGCTTCCTCCGCAGGTGAGCGCCGCCAGGACTGTCGGGCGCCAGGAGAGCTGCCGCAAACCGGACATCGTAAGCTGCAGTTTGATGGTGGAGACATGGAGATGCTGGTGGAGGAGAATTCCAACCGGCGTCAGGAGGAAGAGTGGAGACGTCGGGAGAGAGAAGCCGAGCGACAAAGGGAGCAGCGCGAATCCCAGAAGCTTCACCAACGTCACATCGAGAAGGACCGGGCAGATAAGGACTGGATGAGAAAAGATAAAAGTACGGTGAGGGAGCCGTGGCGTAAGGGTGCAGTACGGAGCTTTAAATTGAAAGCTGGTTGGGGCTTCATCCAGGAGCCTGGACTTTATTTAGAAGTGTTTGTGACCCGGCGGGACGTGGAGACTCACCTCCCAGAAGGACACCCGGGGAGGGACCTGTTGCCAGGAGACTTGGTAACTTACACCCGACACTGGGGTTACAATGGATGGTATGCCCTAAATGTCACCAGGTGCGACCCCTGGTCCCCAGAGTGTCCGGAACCTTTGAGACCCTCGGAGCCTTCAGCCTCCCACATCCAGGCCTCTGCACAAGTGCCCACCCCACGCCGTAAATCTCCCCAGCCTCCCTCAGTGGTCTCCTCAGCAGCCCCAGCTATGGACATGATAATGATAGCTGGCCCGTACCCGGCGCCTGTTAGGCCCCCTGGGGTTCGTTCAGTCCGGGACATAGGGCTCCAGACCCGGAGGGAGATGAAAGAGGTGGCCACACAGACACAGATAGCGGGTCACGACTTGACTGTACAGGCCACACGACGTCATCAGGTCCTGGTGGTCCTTGGTGTCTCGGATATTTGGCAAGCATCAGAACAGTACCAGGTGGTACCTGGAAAACCCCTGCCAAAGAATTATAAATAATCCGGACAGGTCCCTGTATGTAAATAGTTAAATTGTTGATGTACCCGGACGGGTGAATGTTCATAAAAAAGTTTTTTAATTTAATAAAAAAAACAACACAGTTTTCATTACTTTTATTACAGTCTCATCCTGCGACGCCATCGATCTCCTGTAAAAAAATGAAAAAAAAAAACAGCAGTATACCACCTGTCCGACGCAGTCCATAGTAACGAGTGTCCCACGAGATCCAGCTCTGCTACATCAGAATGACATCAGAGGCAGGCAGGCAGAGCCTGTCATCCCGGCGCAGCACAGCTGATTACCTGCTTCCCCGGCGGTGACGTCATCGGACTGGTTTACGGCCGGGATTACCCTGCAGTCACTGCAGTTATCGCGAAAAACTGCATGTGACCGCCTGGGAGAAGATAATGGCGGCCATCAAGCAGTCCAGGACGTGACCGCCGGAGATCTTCTGCCAGGTAAGTGCCGCTGACTCCTGACAGACCCGACCGACGGACACTCACAGTGACAGTGACAAATCCGATTCCGGTATCCGATATGACGAAAATATCGGTACTCGGAATCGAAAGCCCGATACAGCTAATATCGGCCGATACCCGATATTTGCAGTATCGTATCGCTCAACACTAATAAGTAATGATGATGATGACTAGTCCTACATCCATTGTCTGCAGTATATTACAGGTGTAGATACCGTTCTGTTATGTAAGGTAGCTGAGGAGGACAGGAACAACAGCCGGGCAGCCGGACACCTGAGATGTTGGTAAATAATGGGTTGCAGATTCCTAAACTAACCAAACAACTAGAGGCAGCCGTGGAGCGCCCACACGTTGATCCCAGACGCCCCGCCACAGCCGAGAGATAACCACACCTAAAGGCAGAAAGATGAAAGCTATCTGCCCCGGAGCAGATCCCCAAAGAAAATAGGAAGCCCCCAAACATGCAATGGCGGCCAGACAAGAAGAAAGCACGAACACAGACAGAAAATAGAACGAGCAAACGCTGGGGCCACAAGCTGACTAAATAGGATACGACAGGAGAGATACTTTCTGCAACCCAGAAAACCCTACAAAAATCCAACAATTCTGATTACAAAAATACTGAGATCACACGATCTCGCCACCCACTAAATCAGATCTCAGTGTGAACAAAACCAAGCCGCAGCCACTGAAAAAACAGGAAAAAAAAATGAACAAATAACTGTGGCTTCAGATAAACTGAGAGGAGCACAAGCCCCCCGGAGGGACCTGGCTGACCTCCACAGAAGTGCAGGGAACAATGCAAAAAGCAAGCACAAAAATAAAAGCAGAAAATATCTTATCTGATAACAGAATATGCAGGCAAGACTCAGCAAACTTCCAAATGAACCAGGAACCACAATTGAGACAAGAACAATTGATCACCGGCAACCATCATGGGAGGGAATCTCCCTTATATCAGACCAGTCAGTGAACCCCGATTGCCATTCCTCGCTGAAAGGTTCAGTACTGTCTGTAACCACCAGAGGGAGCCTCTGCTCAGAAACCATCTCTAGCACATTCATAACTGTACCCCCCATTGAGGAGAGGTCACCGAACCCTCACTTGTTCAACCAGGCCGATCAGGATGAGCTCGGTGATAGGCACGGATCAGTCTCCTAGCATGGATGTCTGAAGCAAACACCCAAGAATTGTCCTCCTGACCATAACTTTTCCACTTAACCAAATACTGGAGTTTCAGTCTAGAAAAACGAGAATCCAATATTTTCATAACCACATTCTCCAGATTGCCCTCAACCAAAACAGGGTCAGGAGGCGCAGCCATAGGAACCACTGGCTCGACAAACCTCTTCAATGAGGCCTTGTGGAACACGTTATGGATTTTAAATGTCCCTGGAAGAAGCAAACGTAAGGAAACAGGATTAAGAATCTCCATGATCTTATAAGTTCCAATGAACCTAGGCTTAAGCTTTAGAGATGCAACCCTCATAGGGATATTTCTTAAGGACAACCAAACCAAGTCCCCCACTTTAAACCGAGGACCATCAGTCCTATGCCGGTTGGCAAACCGTTGGGCCTTCTCCTGAGAGAGAGACAACCTCTCCACTACCTGGTCCAAAATCTGCTGCATTCACTCCACAACAGAGTCAACACCTGGACAGACAGAAGACTCCGCCTGTCCCGAAGAAAATCGAGGGTGAAACCCAAAATTGCAGAAAAATGGAGACATCAAAGTGGCAGAGCTAGCCCTATTATTAAGAGCAAACTCAGCCAAAGGCAAAAAAGAGACCCAGTCATCTTGATCAGCAGACACAAAACATCTCAAATAAGTCTCCAAGGTCTGGTTTGTTCTCTCGGTTTGTCCATTGTCTGAGGATGAAAAGCAGAGGAGAAAGATAATTGAACACCAAGTTTAGAACAAAATGTCCTCCAAAATCTGGAAACAAACTGGACTCCTCTGACAGACACAATGTTCTCCGGAATGCCATGTAACCGAACCACGTGCTGAAGGAACAAGGGCACCAATTCGGAGGAGGAAGGTAACGGCACAAGATGTATCATCTTGGAAAACCTATCACAGATTACCCAGATAACGGTCATTCTCTGAGAAACAGGGAGGTCGGAAATAAAATCCATAGAGATATGGGTCCATTGCCTCTTGGGCACAGGTAATGGCATTAACAAACCACTAGAGCGAGAGCAAGGCTAGGAGCGAGAGCAAGTCCCACAGGACTGCACAAATTCCCTGACGTCACGAGACAAAGTAGGCCACCAAATGGAGTTACTCACCAAGTCTCTGGTACCAAAAATCCCGGGATGACCAGCCAACGCGGAACAATGAATCTCAGACATCACACTCTTCTTCCACTGGTCTGGGACAAACAATTTCCCAATAGGGCAGCGCTCAGGTTTATCCTCCTGACACCCTTCCAGAGCCAGTCTCAAATTGGGCGAGATGGCGGAAAGAACTACACCCTCTTTCAAAATAACAGTAGGATCAGATAACTCAGGAGAGTCCGCAAAGAAACTCCTCGAGAGGGCAACCGCCTTAACATTCTTAGTGCCAGGAAGAAAAGAAACCACAAAATTAAAACATGTGAAAACCAAGGCCCACCTGGCCTGTCTAGTATTAAGTCGCTTGGCTGACTCGAGATAAACCAGATTTTTATGGTCCGTGAGGACCACCACCTGATGTTTGGCTCCTTCCAGCCAATGTCTCCACTCTTCAAAGGCCCACTTCATGGTCAATAACTCCCGATTACCCACGTCATTATTACGTTCAGTTGGAGAAAATTTTCGAGAGAAAAAGGCACAAGGGTTACTCTTAGAGGTCTCTGGATCTCTTTGGGACAAAACGGCACCTGCCCCAATTTCAGAGGCATCAACCTCCACCTGAAATGGCAGAGAAACATCAGGCTGCCGTAGAACAGGAGCAGAAGTGAATCTCTGCTTAAGTTCCTGAAACGGAGAGACTGCCTCAGGAGGCCAATTCACCACATCAGAACCCTTTTTGGTCAAATCAGTCAATGGTTTAACAATACCGGAGAAATTACCAATAAAATTACGATAAAAATTGGCAAAACCCAAAAATCTCTGAAGAGCCTTTAATGAAGTAGGTTGGACCCAATCACAGATGGCCTGAACCTTCACCGGGTCCATTTCAATAACAGATGGAGACAAAATGAATCCCAGAAATGAGACCTTCTGTACGCCAAAAAGACACTTTGATCCCTTCACATACAGTGCATTCTCTCTCAAAATCTGGAACACAGTCCGAACATGTTTCACATGAGAGTCCCAGTCACTGGAAAAAATCAAGATATCATCCAAATAAACAATCAGAAATTTATCCACAAAATCCCTGAAAATATCATTCATGAAGGATTGGAAGACGGAAGGAGCATTAGTGAGCCCAAAGGGCATCACTAGGTACTCAAAATGCCCCTCTGGGGTATTAAATGCCGTCTTCCATTCATCCCCATGCTTAATGCGAATAAGGTTATACGCCCCCCTGAGGTCAAGCTTGGTAAACCAACTAGCACTTTTCACCCTGGAAAACAGGTCAGAAATCAAGGGTAACGGATATTTATACTTCACAGTGATCTTATTCAAGAGACGATAATCAATAGACGGCCTCAATAAACCATCCTTTTTGGCCACAAAGAAAAAACCGGGACCCAAGGGTGAAGAGGATGGTCTGATATGACCCTTCTCCAATGACTCCTTGATATAAGATCGCATAGCATTGTGTTCAGGTACAGACAAGTTAAAAAGGCGACCTTTAGGAAATTTACCACCAGGCACTAATTCAATAGCGCAATCATAGCTCCTGTGAGGGGGCAAGGATGCAGATTTACTTTCACTAAATACATCCGAAAAATCAGTCAAAAAGTCAGGAACATCCTGAGACTGAGGAGAGGCAGAAAAAACAGGAGTGTCGGTATTAACACATTGGTAGCCCCAACTGTCACAGACACAGATTTCCAATCCAAAACAGGATTATGAGACTGTAACCAAGGGAAACCTAGTACAATAATGTCATGCAGATTATACAGCACCAGAAATTTGCAACTCTCCTGATGATCTGGTTCAACCCTCATTATCACCTGAGTAGAAAACTGGGTGTTATGATTTGGTAGCTGAGGAGAGCAGACAAAAAAGGCAATACACCAGGAGGTTGGAATCTATGGAATTGCAGTACCCTGACTAACCACCACAACTAAAGGCAGCCGTGGAGCGTACCTACGTTGGTCCTATACGCCTCGTCACAGCCTGAAAAGCTAACTACACCTAAAGATAGAAAGAGGAAAGCTATCTGCCCCGGAGCAGATCCCCAAAGAACATAGAAAGTCCCCAAACATGTAATGGCGGTTAGACAAGAAGAAATACTGACACAGACAGAAAATAGTATGAGCAAACGTTGGGGCCCAAACTTCCTAAATAGAAAAGGATAGGAAGGGCACTTACTGCAATCCCAAAAAACCCTGAAAAGTACCAACTCTACTAATTACAAAAACACCTGAGATCACACGACCTCTACCACCTAAATTAGTTCTCTGGTGTAACAAAAACTAAACAGCAACCACTGAAAAAAAACTGGAAAAGGCAAATGAACAAACAACAGTGGCTGAACTAAACTGAGAGGAGCACAAGCCCCCGAAGGGGACCCGGCAGACCCCCACAGAAGTGCAGGCCAAAATGTAAAAAGCAAGCACAAAAAACTAAAAGAAGAAAATGTCTTATCTGTTAGCAGAAGATGCAGGCACGAAACAGCAAGCTACAAAGTGAACAGGAATCAAAGATGAGACCAGAACAATTGATCACCGGCAACCCTGATGGGAGGGAACCTCCCTTATATAAGACCAGTCAGTAACACCTGATCTCCAATCTTCACAATCTTCATTGGATAGTTCAGTACTGTTTGTAACCACCAGAGGGAGCTTCTGCTCAGAATTCATTTCTAGCACATTCACAACAACTGGGGTTTATTCTCCGCCAAAGGGTAGAATCAATGCCCAGTAGGGGAATAGACTTCCGCAGGGGTATCATGGGAAACCCACAACGTTTGGCAAAGTCAAAATCCATCAGGTTAATAGCTGCTCCTGAATCAACAAAAGCCTGAGCAGAAAATGTGGACAGGGAGCAAATCAGGGAAACAGTCAACAGAAATTTAGTCTGAACACTACCCAAGACAACTGAGCGTGCAAAACGTCTTCCCCGCTTAGGGCAGACTGAAATAGCATGAGAGGCGTCACCACAGTAGAAACATAACCCATTGCATTTTCGAAACTCATGACGCTGTGCCCCAGAAGTCACTCTATCACACTGCATGGGCTCAGAAGCTGGCTCACAAGGCAACACTATCTCACGCATACCTCTGCACTCACGCAAACATCTGTCAATTTGAATAGCCAATGACATAGAATCATTGAGACCAGAGGGAGCAGGGAATCCCACCATAACATCCTTTAATTTCTCTGACAGCCCCTTCTGAAAAAGGGCTGCCAAAGCATCATCATTCCATTTGGTCAGGACTGCCCACTTTTGGAATTTCGGACAGTACAACTCAGCGTCTTCAAGACCCTGATTTAATGCCAACAAGGTTTTTTCAGCTTGATCAGTGACATTAGGTTCATCATACAATAACCCCAGAGCCAGAAAAAATGCATCAATATCATTCAAAACAGGATCCCCATGTGTCAGGGAAAAAGCCCAATCCTGAGGATCGCCGCGCAGGAGAGAGATGACAATTTGAACCTGCTGTGCTGCGTTCCCTGAGGACTTAGGCTTTAAGGCAAAAAACAACTTACAGTTATTTTTGAAATTCAGAAATTTAGCCCGATCCCGCAAAAACAAATCTGGCATGGGAATCCTAGGTTCCACAACTGGCAACCTAGCAATATAGGTAGCAATACTCCGAACCTCAGTGGCAAGCTGATCCACACGGCCAGACAACTGTGAAAACTCCATTGAGAGAGAAAAAAAATCCTCCTCAGCACCCAGAGAAAAAGAGGGAAAAAATGCAAAAAAAAGAAAAAAAAAATCTGACAGCTCTGACAACTTTTTTCTTTCCACATTATTTTTCCCTTCTGTGAGTACCATATAATTTTCAGTTTGGCCGGTAATACTGTTTTGTTAAGTAGCTGAGGAGGAAAGGAGCAACAGCCGGGCAGCCGAACACCTGAGATGTTGGTAACTAATGGGTTGCAGATTCCTAAACTAACCACACAACAGGAGGCAGCCGTGGAGTGCCCCCACGTTGATCCCAGACGCCCCGCCACAGCCCGAGAGATAACCACACCTAAAGGCAGAAAGATGAAAGCTATCTGCCCCGAAGCAGATCCCCAAAGAAAATAGGAAGCCCCCAAACATGCAATGGCGGCCAGTAGTGTTGAGCGATACTGCTCGATATCTAAAAATATCGGATCGGAATGGTATCGCCGATATCACTAAATATCGTCGATATCCGATTCCGATACCGGAAGTCCAATGTAAGTCTATGGGAACAAAATATCGCAACTAAAAAAAACCTTTATTTCCTTGTAAACACTAAATATACACACATAGAATACATATATATATACACATGTCATTGTGACATATATATATACATATATGTATAGTTTATACACTTCTACATAGTAAAATATCCTCTGATTCAATTGCCGGGTAAAGCCGGCTTCTGTGAAAAGACAGAAGCACCCGACATGAAATGACACTTGGTGTACATAGGGTTAACCATGTCTTTTCATGTCCTTTGCTATCTGATTTGCACAAACAATTACATCAGTCTATGTGTGCAAAATTTCACACCTGTAGGGGTTAATTAAAGGTGTAAATTCGTTGCAAAAAAAACGGACTTTTTGCTACGAATTTACACCTTTAATTACCCCTACAGGTGTGAAATTTGCACACATAGACTGATGTAATTGTTGTGCAAATCAGATAGCAAAGGACATGAAAAGACATGGTTAACCTATGTACACCAAGTGTCATTTCATTCGGTTCTGCATTTTCACAAAAGCCGCAATTGAATTAGCGCTATTATACTATGTAGAAGTGTATGAACTATAAATATAAATATATAATATATAGTTCACAAACTCATACATGTATATATATATATATATTATAATATATATGAGGTGTAAAATTGCTGAAAAAAAATGCGTGGGCTCCCGCCCTATTTTCGCAACCAGACAGACAAAGCCAGTGAGTGGGGGCAGATAATAATAGCCCAGAGAGGGACCATTATTTTTGGCCCCCCCCTGCTACTAACATCTGCCCCCAGACACCCCAGAAAGGGCAAATCTCTAATTAGATTTGCCCTTTCTGGCACTTTGCCCGTCTATTCCCATTGCCCTGTAGCGGTGGCGAATGGGTTAATAAGGGGTTAAAATGACCTTGCAATTGAAAGGTCACTTTAAGCCAGGTTAATAATTGAGAGCTGTCAATTAGACAACTATCAATTATTAATCCTATTGTATGAAAGAAAAATCAAACACACACACTTTAATAAAAAAGAAGTTTAATGAAATAATCACACAGTTTTTGACCATATTTTATTTACCTGCTAAAACCATTTCCTGTAATAAAAATAAAATAATAAAGCAAAATTATTCTTACCAATCCGATGCACAGTCAGGTCCCACGGTGTAATCCTTCAGAAAGGGTTAATGTTTACTGCAGGAACCGCAGCTAATGCTGCAGCCTCACAGTAAACCCCCAAATGAATGAGCTCCTCTCCTGGCTGACAGGAGAGGAAGTGGAAAGCTTAATTGATTGCTTTCCACTTTCACTTCAGGTCAGCCAGGGACACCATCAGTGACGTCAGAGGAACTGATTAACAAAAATAGGGGTTCCCTTCGAAAAAAAAATGGCGTGGGGTCCCCCCTATTTTTGTTTTATGTATTGATTACAACCAGCCAGATGATACGCATAACAGACCCTGAGGCCTGGCATTTTTCCAGTGAGCAGTTAAGGTAGCCCAAGATCCATGGACCTTGCAGCCTGATAATACCAGGCCACAGCAGTCTGCATTACTTGGCTGTTAACAAAAATAGGGGATCCCCTCAAAAAAAAAAACGGCGTAGGGGTCCCCCTATTTTTGTTAACCAGCCAAGTAAAATGCAGACTGCTGCGGCCTGGTATTAAAAGACTGTCAAGGCCCATGGATTTTGGCCCTCAACAGCCTGATAATACCAGGCTACAGCAGCCCCACATTTGGCGCATCAAAAGATGTGCCAATTGTGGCACTTTACCCGGCTCTTCCCACTGCCCTGTAGCGGTGGCAAGTGGGGTAATAAGGGGTTAATGTCACCGTTGATTACACGGTGACAATAAGCCCGGTTAATAATGGAGAGGCGTCAATAAGACACCGATCCATTATTAATCCCAAAGTTATTAAATGCATAAAAAAAAAGACAAAGCAAGAAAAAAGTATTTTAATGAAATAAAAGAGACAACACAGTTTTCATTTCTTTTATTGTACTCTCATTCCTGCGACGCCATCGATCTCCTGTAAAAAAAGAAAAAAAACAAACCAACAGTATACCACCTGTCCGACGCAGTCCATAGTAACGACTGTCCCACGACGATCCAGCTCTGCTACATCGCAATGACAGGCAGAGCCTGTCATCCCGGCGCAGCACATCTGATTACCTGCTTCCCCGGCGGTGACGTCATCGGACTGACTGCTTTACGGCCGGGATTATCCAGCAGTCACTGCAGTTATCGCGAGAAACTGCATGTGACCGCCGGTGAAAGATGATGGCGGCCATGAAGCAGTCCAGGCCGTGACCGCCGGAGATCTTCTGCCAGGTATGTGCCGCTGACTCCTGACAGACCCGACCGACGGACACAGACAGTGACAGTGACAGTGACAAATCCCGATTCCGGTATCCGATATGACGAAAATATCGGTATTCGGAATCGAAAGCCGATACAGCTAATATCGGCCGATACCCGATATTTGCAGTATCGTATCACTCAACACTAGCGGCCAGACAAGAAGAAAGCACGAACACAGACAGAAATAGAACGAGCACACAAGCTGACTAAATAGGATAGGACAGGAGAGATTACTTTCTGCAACCCAGAAAACCCTACAAAAATCCAACAATTCTGATTACAAAAATACTGAGATCACACGATCTCGCCACCCACTAAATCAGATCTCAGTGTGAACAAAAGCAAGCCGCAGCCACTGAAAAAAACAGGAAAAAGAAAATGAACAAATAACTGTGGCTTCAGATAAACTGAGAGGAGCACAAGCCCCCGGAGGGGACCTGGCTAACCTCCACAGAAGTGCAGGGAACAATGCAAAAATGCAAAGCACAAAAATAAAAGCAGAAAATATCTTATCTGATAACAGAAGATGCAGGCAAGACTCAGCAAACTTCCAAATGAACCAGGAAGCACAATTGAGACAAGAACAATTGATCTTCGGCAACCATCATGGGAGGGAACCTCCCTTATATCAGACCAGTCAGCGAACCCAGATTGACATTCCTCGCTGAAAGGTTCAGTACTGTCTGTAACCACCAGAGGGAGCCTCTGCTCAGAAACCATCTCTAGCACATTCATAACACTGTTCTTTAAGCAGCATTAATGGATTATGAAATGTACATGTATGCATTCATTTCAACCCCTATACCCTATGTAGGCTTTTTTGTTAGCATTTGTAGTTGCCATGTGCATATATGCGCTTATATTTAAAATGTATATTTGTACATATTTGGGACTACAATTCATCATTTTATGGTTGTAAAGCTGCCGTTTTTCTGGTTTTGAACATATCAATCAGTGTTTAGGCTCTTCCCTATGTGGAGCAAGTTAGACATCTGATGTTGTGTGCATGTGGAGGGAGCAGGAGACTTATTGCCGGACACACAGCAGGGGAACAGCTGGCGTTACTGAACCCCACTAACACAGGAGCGAGTGTTTTTCTCTGTGCAGATGGCACTTCTGAGCAGCAACTGGCAGTGTTGGAGCCCAGGGAGTACAGTTCAGGTGGTAGAAACATGAACAGAACAGGAGACATGGATACTGTTGCCAACCAGTTATTTAATCGGAAACCGGACAGGCAAATTCAGGTGAGATCCATGCCTTGTTCATTTTCAGAAAAGTAAGCTGGTCAACGTTATCGGAGGATAGTCACATGCGACGGTCTGTTAGTACACCACCTGCGGCACTAAAGACGAGCTCCGATAATACACTAGCAGCAGGGCAAGCCAGCACCTCCAATGCATACTGGCTAAGCTCTGATCATGTATCCAGCTTAGAGACCCAAAACTTGAAGGGGGAAGAGCCGTCTGGGAGTACACTGAGAGGGCAAGACATGTAGTCTGTCACCATCTGACGGAAACGTTGCCTCCTGCTGACTGGAGCCGTCTGTGATGGTGTATACATTTGTGGTGGTGACACAAAACTTTGCCACATTTGGGCCATACTGGTCTTGCCCTGTGCAGAGGCGCTGCTTCTGCTCCCTCTTGGTGCAGAGCTTCTTCCACTGCCTCGACGCACAGAGCTGCTCTGTAAAGCACTAGCACCACTGCTCTCGGCTGGAATGGAGAACATGATGGAATGCACCAGTGTGTCTTGGTACTCCCGCATTTTACGCTCCTGGTTCAACGGTGTTATGAGGCTTTGTAAGTTGTCCCAGTAGCGAGGGTCTAGGAGGGTGTGCACCCATTAATCAGACGTGGTGAGAATGTGGGCGATGCAGCGGTCCAGACTCCCAACTGGCCAAGAAACGCTGTCCCCTGCAAGAGGCGTCATCTCTGCCTGGTCTGCATCACCCCACCCTCGCTCTACATACTGACTACTAGAGCATTGTGTACCTCCCTCCTCTGGAGCGATGTCTTCCTCCTCCATTGACTCCTCCTCATCCTCCTCACAAAGTGTCCCCTGCCTAGACCTTTGTGAGGAACCACGTTGCGCAGACTGTCCAGAAGGTGATGGAATTTGTGACTACTCATCCTCCACCTCTTCCAAAACCTCATCCCTTAGTGCTTGCAGTGTTTTTTGAAGCAGGCAGATAAGGGGGACAGTCATGCTGACTAGTGCATCATCTGCACTCGCCATCCGCGTTGAGTCACCAAACGCATGCAAAACGTGGCAGATGTCCTTCATAGAGGCCCACTCAGTGATGGTGAAGTGTGAACGGCGCAAATTATGAGTTGATTCCGCCTCATGCAGCTGGTACTCCATTACTGATGCCTGCTGCTCACACAACTGCTCCAACATATGTAACGTGGAATTCCACCTGGTGAGTAGGTCACATATGATGCGATGTTCCGGAAGGAGGAATCGGCGTTGCAGAGCTGCAATGCGCGATCTGGCCATGCTGGAATGCCTCAAGTGAGCGCACTCTAGGCGGACCTTGTGCAGCAGTGCATCAAGATCCGGATAGTCCCTCAAAAAACTCTGCACGACCAAGTTGAGCACATGTGCCAGACATGGTATGTGAGTGAGGTTGCCTAGGCCCAGAGCTGCCACCAGATTTCGGCCATTGTCACACACTACCAAGCCTGGCTGGAGATTCGCTGGCACAAACCACACGTCGCTCACCTGCTTGATGGCATTCCAGAGCTCCTGCGCTGTGTGGCTTCGATTCCCCATAGAAATTAATTTCAGGACGGCCTGTTGACGTTTGGCCACGGCTGTGCTCATATCGGTCGTAACAGGTAAGCGTTCATGGGTCCATGTGGAGGTAGTCCGTGACGGCTCTTGCAGCGATGATACTGAGGAACTGGAGTAGGAGGAGTAGTCAATGTGTACAGACTGGATTCCTGCAATCCTTGGAGTTGGCAGAGCACGTACAGCGCCACTCTCAAGATCTGTACCCGGCTCCACAACATTGACCCAATGGGCAGTGAGTGAAAGGTATCGTCCCTGTCCATGGTTACTGGTCCATGCATCAGTGGTCAGGTGGACCTTGCTACTGACGGCGTTTAGTAGCACATGTTTAATTTTTTCCTCCACATGCTTTTGCAGGGCAGGGACGGCTTGCCTGCTGAAATAAAAGCGGCTGGGCACGTTGTATTGTGGGACTGCCAATGCCATGAAGTTACGGAATGTGTCAGCCTCCACCAGCCTGAATGACATCATTTCAAGGGACAGGAGTTTTGCAATGCCAGCATTCAGAGCCGGTGCTCGGGGATGGTTTGCCCAGTAGGGCTGCCTTTTCTCCATGCCTGTGCTACCGATGGCTGTACAGTGGCCTGGGAGTGTGAGGATGACAGGGAACTTGGTGCTGTGGGTGAAATTACACTGGGTCTCTGTACGCCAGTGACAGAGGTTCTTCCATGGCGATCCTGTGAGGAAGCCGAACCAGCTGTGTGTGAGCTGTTGGAAGAGGCTACAACACGAGCTGAAGATTTAGGTGGTGCTGTAGGTTGTCCTACGTCTCCAGTGTGTCTTTGTAACTCCACCACATGCTTGGTCCACACATGTTTCCACATATTAGTGGTATTGAGGTTGCTGACACTTTTACCTCTTTTCACTTTTTGATTACACAGCTTGCATTTGACATAGCAAATGTCATCTGCAACTGTGTCAAAAAA